>CAIGQQ010000835.1:3749074-3809728 GCA_903798035.1 Danio albolineatus
GATTGTTTATTATATTCTATAGAGGTGCAAATAGTAAACATTAATTCGCCAATACCTGAATAAACCCATAGATGGAAAACTCACAACACATGCAAATACAGAAATGCACTGCAAATAGCCCAGACCACAACGAAAATGTGTCAGGGGACCCCAAAAATGTATAGATTGTTTATTAGATTTTATGAGGATGCTAATAGTAAACATTAATTCATCAATCTCTGAATAAACAGATACATGGAAAACTCAAAACACATGCAAATACAGAAATACACTGCGATTAGCACAGACCAAAACGAAAATGTGTAGGGGAACCCTAAAAATTGTAGATTGTTAATTAGATTTTATGAGGATGCAGATAGTAAACATTCATTAATCAATCTCTGACTAAACGCATACATGGAAAACTCACGACACATGCAAATACAGAAATGCACTGCAAGTAGCACAGACCACAACAAAAATGTGCCACGGGACCTCAAATGTATAGATTGTTTATTAGATTTTATGAGGATGCAGATAGTAAACATTAATTAATCAATCTCTGAATAAATACATACATGGAAAACTCACAAAACATGCAAATACAGAAATGCACTGCAAGTAGCACAGACCACAATGAAAATGTGTCGGGCAACCCCAAAACGTTTATAGACTGTTTGTTATATTTTATGGAGATGCATTCCCACTGCAGAATCATCTCAATCGATCTAACATTATAAATTCTTTCTAAACAGAGATATTAAGTCTTCTGGTGAAAAAAAGCTAGAAAAAAAAACAAATCTACATTTCAGTGTTCATTTTCTGAAACTAATCATTCCACTTCTACTCCATGTAAGCGTTCACTGGGATGATGGCCAGTAAAAACTTCACTCATCCCTCCTCTTTTTGTCTTTCTCACTGCGCTAGGCTAACCCCAACAGCGAGGAGATCTGGCTGGCTGCCGTAAAGCTGGAATCGGAGAATAACGAGTACGAGAGAGCCCGCAGGCTGCTGGCCAAAGCCCGGAGCAGCGCCCCAACTGCCAGGGTGAGCGACCCACTGTTCAGAGAAACAGATGTGTCACGTGGGGGACACCCTTCTGTCGGGAACACACTCTGTTTGGCTTTTACAAGTTGCCATTTCTCTTTTGTTTTGATTTGGAGAGATAAATGATGCGATAGATAAAGGGTGAGGCGTTTCGAATAAGTGCTTGTGCAACAGGCTTTTTTTGACGTGACTTTTTGGAAGACAATTTACAAAAGGCAAAGTGTCTATTTTTTTAAGCATATCAATGTATGACAGACAGGTTTGTGTTCGGGAAGTTAAGTGAGGTGAAATCTGAAGCGTACACATTCACTTGTCAGAGAAGATGATGTTAAACGTAGGGTTAAACAAACAAATCTACTTCTACTTCCTTTAAAATGTGGCCCAGTGACAACTTGTTCCTCATTAGATGCATTGTGAAGGCTTAAAATGAGTTATTGCAGAATGTGTTGCTTATATTTACTGTTCAGATTAGCGAAGTATATAAAAAAAGAACTATTTATGGAATAATAATTAGCATTTTTAATAAACCCTATGAGGTTGTCTGAAAGATTGAACTGCAGACTGACTGTTATCAGTGTAGTTTTAGTATAATGGGATCTCCGTTCTTTGGTTGTTTGGTTAGGGATGCAGCGAGATGAAAATTCTGGGCAGAAACCAAAATAAACATTGTGGACGCACTGAAAACCGAAACTGAAAATGTTTTATAATAATTCAATTTAATTTATTGAATAATGTAAAGTAATTTTGTAACACTTTTTCAATTTTTCTTAACTTTAATTTTACTGATTTATAAACAATAAACAATGTAAAGACAATTTTAGGGGTGTAATAATACATCGTTATATCGAGAAATCGCTAAATAAAAATGTGACTGTGTATCGCTGATGTAAACAATATTATAAGTGATATTAAGCAATTTTACCCAGATAGCTTACTGTATTTATACAGTGAAAGTCACCCAAATATGCCTTTTCCATCTTTATATATTATGTTGCATAAAGATATATTCGCGGCTGTGAAATCACACGAGTGCAGGGCTGAACGATTAATCAAAAAAAGGTTGCAATCTTGATTAGACTCTGCGATCTTAATTCTGCTTTTCTACGATTCAGGCAGTTATATTTTTAAGGTCAGAAGAGACCTTGTTTTACATACACTGCTCAGCAACACGGACGCTCCCAAATTGTATTTAACGTGTCACACACTGCATTTATAAGATATAATTTACCCAAAAATGTCGTTTCTGTCTTAATGTAATGATGGATTTGCGGCCGCGAAATCACACGTGTGATAACTCACGATTGTTTGTTTACAACAAACCGCCCTGTCTACTTTAGTGTCTACTTTAGTGAACAGAACCTGCATAGGCTGTGAATAACGGGTAATAAAGTTGTAAATAATGTTCAGTTTTTTGCACAAAGCGATTGTTTGAGAGCCGCACGGGAAGTATGATTTGCAGGTATGGTTTTTCTCAAAATGGCAGCAAAAGTTAAATGTGCGCGCACATCATTTAAACCAGTGGTTCTCAACTGGTTTGGCCACGGGACCCACATTTTTACATGGTCATCAAGCCACGACCCAATTTTTTAGGAACTATAATTTTAGAAATTATAATTAATTTGTTTGTTAACATACACAAGTAAGGACAAATCATAAGAAAATCACAAAGACTTACAAATAAACAATATTTTATTGCTGTCATTTAACAAAATGTGTCAAAGTATAGAAATATTACAAAATAAATATGATAAATACTGTAAACAGCGGTTAGGGTAGAGAAATGTTCAGTTACTGAAATAAACTAAACTGTTGTCGCGCGCGCATTTCAAAGTAAAAGTCCGGTATAAGCAAAATTATTATTATTTTTTTTTTTTTGACCACGCACTCCGCGACCCACTAAAAATGTCGCGACCCACCAGTTGAGAAACTCTGATTTAAACAATCACATTTTATTACAGCAAGCACATATGTTTTTTTCTTCCATAGCGAACACAAAGTGTTGTACATGAGAATAAATGTTTACAGTGTCAGTATAACTTCTCTCTAGCCTATATAATATTGAATATAATTCAAGAGGGAATCTTTTAATGACAAATGTCTTATTTTACCAGTAAAAAAGGTGTAATGTTGTTAATGACAAATGACAAGCATATGTCGCAAACTTATTAATTCAATGAATAGTTATATTTTGGTATCATCACTATACTGTGAATTAACTACCAGGACAAACTTAAAATCTGTTCAAGTCCACCATTGTAAGTCTACAAAATGTAGCATTTTAACCAACAACAGACATACACATAGGCCTAATATAAATATTGTTGTTTTACCATAAGTTTGAGAATTAACAATAATAATAGCCTACTCGTATTAACCTTTACTTTACATCTACAGAATCGTGAGAAAATCGTGATCTTGATTTTAGTAAAAAAAATCGTGATTCTCATTTTAGCCAGAATCGTGCAGCCCTACATGAGTGTATAAAATTTTTACATTTTCACCAACTTTAGACCTACATATTATAATATTATTCTTTTTTAGCATATGTTTGAGTAAAAAAACTAAGTAATAATCATCTTATTAGTGCAGTTCGCTTCATGCATGAAATTTGCATCACAACAGACACAAAATCCCTCCAGTTTTATTGCAAAATGGCTGACATGGTTTTTGTTGATAGGGTAGCTGTGCTTCATGATATGGATGGTTAACTTGGTGCGAATTTTCACCGATGTTCAGATTTTTAAACTCGAGCAAATCATGTGTTACGCACGTCAAATGTCTCATTAGTGCAAACAATGCGACAGGATGTCTTTCCCGTCTTTGCATAGACTTAACATATAAATCACTCGTTCTTGAAAGCTGATTTATACTTCTGCATTGAGTAATCACCATGACTAAACACAAAGCAACAGTTTCCATCTGGAGCTCCTCCATCAGACGCGACACTTGTAAGCACTCAATCTATCGGCCTCGCGGCTCAAGTCGACCAATCACAGAGCTTGCACTACATGTTGTTGTGATGTGTAGTTAAATTTTTTGAGAGGTGCACGTTGAGTTAGCCACAGCGAGGGCTGTGTGACCCCAAAAAAGGTGACGCAGAAGTATGAATCAGCCTTAATGCTTCATCATTTTCTGGTGTGAACGCACCATGATGCTCTTTTCCTGAGGTCTGAGCAACGACAAATCGCCCTTGTGCAGTGCATGACATTGAAACAAATGGGTTTCATAGTTCAGCATTTTCCATAGCTGATGTGAAACCCGCTTCACATCACAGTGACTACGAATGAAGGGATAGTGAAACTGAATACTGCTGGGCACAGCATAGCCTTTTTTGTCAATTTTTCTCTTTCAGCTGAAAACCGAAAGTGTAAAAACTTGGCACATCCTTTGTTTTCATTAATACTTCAGATTTGTTTTGATTTCAATGTAAATGTTTTATTTGTTCAGTTGTTGGGTTTTTTTGGGTGTTTTTTTCTGACTAAAGAAATTTTTTAAAGAGCATATATTGTACATTAAAAGGGTGATATTTTGTTTTTGGGGGTCACCAACAACAGGCTAATATGCATGCAAGGTCAAAAAACTCATTCATTGTCTTATAATATGCATTACTTTTTGCCTAATTATCCCAGCGACTCCTATATGAATCGTTCAGCGATTCATTTGATCCAAAACCCCTCCTTAGCGCGATGCTAATCTGCACTGATTGGACCGATGACCCAGCCTGTTGCAATTGGTTGACATCGTTAAGCGTGAGAAATGCCCAGCACGGCTTATCAATATTGAAGTAGTCAGAGTGCATAGTGTATGCGTGAGCATACCTGAAAAACACTCCCGTTTTTCACGGGAGTCACCCGTATTTCAGACCCTTCTAACAGCACCCTCCCGGTTTGTTATTTCCCCTGAAAAACCAAAAACACGCTTCACAGTAGTTACTAACATCACAGTACCCGGTTCACAATAGTGTTATTTAGACATCTCAACCCCGAACTCAACCTCCCCGATCTCCCAGTATATTGCTCTATTTTTCACATAAGTTAAATTAGTGACACATACAGTATTAATCCACACAGTGCCAAAAGCTGAACTACTGTGAAACTTTACTGCCGTACTACTACACTTGATAGAAACAAACAAAAAAATAAAACAAGAAAGCATGTTAAATGAGAATCTCAAATATTTTTTTGGCATACTTCAAAAAATAAAGGGGATTTAGTATTCAGAAATGTTTTATTTTTAACATTTTTCAAATAAAATGCTCTTATATTTTCAGATTTCTCATAGTATATGTGTTAATTCCGGTACTTTTACCATAAACCAATACATAAACCATTTGATAGAGGCTGATATTTTAGAAATTATGGGATGTGTTGAAACAAAATGCATTGAGTGTGTGAACTAGCAACATTAAGAAGCTAAGAAATGCAATCCAAACATTTTTTTTTCTTTGTGCGGAAGTTAAAGGGTTAATATTGTTATAAAACAGAGAAAAATGGCAATGTTGTTTCTAAAGTGTTACTCACTAAATATGAGACTTATCTTGTGTAAAATCTATCACATTTGTGTTCAATCAAATGTACTGACTTTCCAGAAAACTTCTTAGGTTTATTTTTTAATTACTTGAATTATAGGATCATTATAACTTGCATGTAATTTAAAAAGGCTTCATACTAGGGATGCTCCGATCAGGATTTTTGCCACCGATACCGATTTTTTTGTCATGCTAATCGGCCGATACCAATGCCGTATCTGATGCTTCAAGTTTATCTAACTGATATGTAAGCTCTCTGATCACCATTAACTTTTTTTCAGATAAAGTAATACTATTGTTGTTGCCTTTGGTACATTTAAACACATTTTTTGGTACATTTTTACATTTTAACATATGTCAAAAACTATTGTTTTAACAGAGTACTAAATAATCACAAAAAAGTATTTATTACACCGTGAATATTTTATTATGCTTTTACAATGGGGTTAATGCATAACACTATGCACATCAGGATACTGAATTAGAGACAAAAATAATTAACAAAAATTGAGCAGACTGATGCAACCCACAAGGTTTATTTAAACATTGTCCAGTAGTACAGTGAACGGTGAAGGACAAAATAAACAGTTCATCTCCTAAAATGGAGAAGTCTGATTTAACTTAAACATTGTCCAATACAAGCCTGAGCAGGACAAAATAAAAACAAAACAAACAAAAAAAAATTTTAAACTTGCATAAATGAACGAATTTGAGTAGTTTGATGCAATTAATCAGATTTAATTAAATTAATTGTGATTGGTTCGTAAGATCGGCCAAGTTAGCGAGTACCGATCGAGTCATAAAATGTGATTATCGGCCGATACCGATCTTCGGCCGATCGATCGGAGCATCCCCACGTCATACAGTCGATGCATAGTTTTTTTTAAGAGATCTTTTTTATTTGTTTGTTGTTGTATTTTTTTTTTTCAAGTGAGAGACATACTTGCATATGCCAGCTACCTTATTTGTAGAAGATTAATAATGCTTACCCATAGAAGAGGTTAGCAGTGGTTTAAGGCTTGATCTTGCCGTATGAGTAAAAAAAAAAAACTGTGGTCTCTGCTTCACCAAGTATGAACAAATGCGCCTGCCGTTGTGTTTGAAATGAGACTGATGTAACCGAATCAAAAGTCAACTGCAAAACACCAAACAAGCTCTGTTTGCTTGAACATTTTAATGCTTCATTCTGCAGTGTTATTTTTAAAAGTAGTTCGCTCTCACTTGTGCCCAGGGATTATGTCAGGTGAGGTCTGTAAGTGGATGGTAACCATCTCACAGCACATGTGTTTGCTTTTTACCCTATAAAGAAGCGTGGGATTTTTGGAAGTAAATGGTGCAGAGGATGGAAGGTGTTCGAATGGCCTCCTGCCTGGGCTTGTTTAACTCTTGGCTCCAGGAAAGAGTGTCAGCATCTACGCACATATCAAAGGATCAAATGTACCTCAAGCGCTTGGCAGGATTCCTCTTAAGTGATAATGCTATTAAAAAAACACACAAATTATGTTTTCCTGCATCTATGGAAACTAGCCATGTGAGTTTTATACGGGATATGAATTACGAAAATCTCCCTGACTGTTTATTTTACACATATGGACACCTTTATTGATTTGACACCCACTTGTAGATGTTGAATAATGTAATGGCGTTATTCGTTCTACCAATATTGCAATTGCAATCTAAATCTCTTTATCATTCAAGACTAAATGCAATAAAGAATGACCACTAGTGTGTTGTACAATTAATAGCTTTCATATTTAAATATTCCTAAATAAATATTTCACATTTGAGCCGCCCACGAAAACTCACTTGGAGAAGTTGGATATTAATCTAGATCAGAGATGCCCAAACTAGGGCCCGCGGGTCAAAGTTGGCCCATTGCAACCTTTGATTTGGCCCACCATCCCATCTGAGAAGAGAGTGAGAATGATGGAGGGGGCTGGGGCGAATGCCTTTAAAAGAGAGTATCATTTCTAATTTAACCTAACCTTTCTTTGTTTGGTTTTATTGCTGAAGTACAATAAAGCCAACCAAAATGTAATGTTTAATTATATGTTGTAAATAAAGCAGATGTAAATACAGGGAGTGCAGAATTATTAGGCAAGTTGTATTTTTGAGGATTAGTTTTATTATTGAACAACAACCATGTTCTCAATGAACCCCAAAAAACTGATTAATATCAAAGCTGAATATTTTTGGAAGTAGTTTTTAGTTTGTTTTTAGTTTTAGCTATTTTAGGAGGATATCTGTGTGTGCAGGTGACTATTACTGTGCATAATTATTAAGCAACTTAACAAAAAACAAATATATACCCATTTCAATTATTTTTTTTCACCAGTGAAACCAATATAACATTTCAACATTCACTAATATACATTTCTGACATTCAAAAACAAAACAAAAACAAATCAGTGACCGATATATCCACCTTTCTTTGCAAGGACACTCAAAAGCCTGCCATTCATGGATTCTGTCAGTGTTTTGATCTGTTCACCATCAACATTGCGTGCAGCAGCAACCACAGCCTCCCAGACACTGTTCAGAGAGGTGTACTGTTTTCCCTCCTTGTAAATCTCACATTTGATGATGGACCACAGGTTCTCTATGGGGTTCAGATCAGATGAACAAGGAGGCCATGTCATTAGTTTTTCTTCTTTTAGACCCTTTCTTGCCAGCCACGCTCTGGAGTACTTGGACGATATGATGGAGCATTGTCCTGCATGAAAATCATGTTTTTTTTGAAGGATGCAGACTTCTTCCTGTACCACTGCTTGAAGAAGATGTCTTCCAGAAACTGGCAGTAGGACTGGGAGTTGAGCTTGACTCCATCCTCAACCGGAAAAGGCTCCACAAGCTCATCTTTGATGATACCAGCACAAACCAGTACTTCACCTTCACCTTGCTGGTGTCTGAGTCGGACTGGAGCTCTCTGCCCTTTACTGATCCAGCCACGGGCCCATCCATCTGGCCCATCAAGACTCACTCTCATTTCATCAGTCCCTAAAACCTTAGAAAAATCAGTCTTGAGATATTTCTTGGCCCAGTCTTGACGTTTCAGCTTGTGTGTCTTGTTCAGTGGTGGTCGCTTTTCAGCCTTTCTTACCTTGGCCATGTCTCTGAGTATTGCACAATGTGCTTATTGGCACTCCAGTAATGTTGTAGCTCTGAAATATGGCAAAACTGGTGGCCAGTGGCATCTTGGCAGCTGCACGCTTGACATTTCTCAGTTCATGGGCAATTATTTTGCACCTTGGTTTTTCCACACGCTTCTTGCGACCCTGTTGACTATTTTGAATGAAACGCTTGATTGTTGGATGATCACGCTTCAGAAGCTTGGCAATTTTAAGAGTGCTGCATCCCTCTGCAAGATATCTCACTATTTTTGACTTTTCAGAGCCTGTCAAGTCCTTCTTTTGACCCATTTTGCCAAAGAAAAGGAAGTTGCCTAATAATTCTGCACACCTGATATAAGGTGTTGATGTCATTACACCACACCCCTTCTCATTACAGAGATGCACATCACCTAATATGCTTCATTGGTAGTAGGCTTTCGAGCCTATACAGCTTGGAGTAAGACATCATGCATAAAGAGGATGATGTGGTCAAAATACTCATTTGCCTAATAATTCTGCACTCCCTGTAATGTCACTCGACAAATTATGCAGCAAGCTAATCAAAGCAAAAGAGTGTAACTCCATTCTGTCATTAATGAGATTGTTTTTGTTTTTACTGTAATAAGTTCATTATAAAAATGTAAAAAGAATTATGCTGTATTAGTTAATATAACACAATGTTTTCTAGTAATTTTAAAACTTTATTAAATAAATTAGGAAATTAACCATGGCTACCACATAAATTAAATGCTTTAAAAGGTTAAAGCCCCGATTGGTTTTCTTTACAGAAACAAATCTTCCTTTACGCACTCTTCAACGCAGCATTTGGTCAAATTAACAATATTGCCAATTCTGGATAATGGGGATTTAATTTACAGCTTCAAAAACTCTCCTCCACAAACTGGATGTTATTTACCATGCAGCAATTCGTTTTGGTACTGGTGCGCTGTTTAATACTCATCACTGTCAACTGTATTCTTTAATGAATTGGCCTTCTCTTCAATCACGTCGACAAACTCATTGGTTTCTGTTCATTTATAAAACTCTAATTGGAAAAACTCCACTATATTTACAGTCACTTTTTAACATTCAGGAAGTACGTCGAACTCTTCCCTCTAGTCATTTTATTAACCTTTGCTTACCCAAAGTTCGCACTTCATTTGGTCGCTGCTCTTTCAGTTTTCAGCTGCTGATGTTTGGAGTCATCTGCAACAGATCTTAATGCTCAGCACTTTAATTCCACTATCATCTTTTAAAAATTCTATCCAGTCAATTATACAAGATCACTGTGCTTGTTTTTAGTTTTTCCTTGGTTTTATATGTTATTATCTGCATTTGTGAAATTGTTATTGTATTTTGTCCCTGCTCCTTTGTACTGTAGCTGCTTTTTATGTTGCCTCTTGGCTAGGTCGTTATTGTAAATGAGAACGGGTTCTCAATTGACTTACCTGGTTAAGTAAAGGTTATTATTATTATTATTGCTATAGTTACCTTCGGCCCGCAGCCCTCATTCAAGTTTGTTTTTTCGTAAGAAAAAGTTTGGGCACCCCTGATCTAGACATAATAACAATGACGCATGTGCGCCCTATACCAACTTGGTATATTAAAAGCCATCTATTATAATAAACCCGTCTCAGTTTTAAAAAAGGGAAATCCACCCAAATGTTTATCAGGAAGATTTTATTAATATACCATGCAATCTACCAACTCGTGTACCAGTTTATACAGACGGTTCAAATCAGATGGACGAGTATCTGCTTATGCAGTCAATGGTTCAGAGTGTTTCAGAAAGAGTATTCCCGGACAAAGCTCGATATTCACAGCCGAAGCTTGTATCCTGTTTTTTAGCTCTGAAACAAATAGAAAAAGAACAGCAATGGCAGTTTTTAGTTTGCACAGATTCCATGTCCTGCTTACAAGCACTTGAAACTATGAAAACTGATCATCCTATAATTTTTAGTATAATAGAAAAAGTGCACCTTTTAAAGGAAAAAGATATTATTTTCTATTGGATACCTGGTCATATGTGACTCATTGGAAATTAACGTGCAGATAAAGCAGCTAAGGAAGCCCTACAGTTGTAAATAATGTAAAATTCCTGTATCTGATGTGAAACCTGTTTTAAATCTGTATATTAATGAGAAATGGATGAACGTAAAAATAACAAACTGTATGAAGTGAATCCAGTTGTAAATGAAAGAAATAATTACAACTTTGAAAGTAGACATGACCAGGTTGTACATACGAGATGTAGAATCGGACACTTACACACGCATATTTATTAAAAAAGGAAGAAAAAATTGTGATTTGTGTAAGAATATTTTGACGATAAAACCTATTTTAATAGAGTCTGTATTTTTAAATGATATTAGAGAGCGTTTTTATTCGGGAAATATTTGAAGTGAAGCGTTTGAAAAGGTGCCTTCTGGAGCAATTTTAGAATATTTATCTTTAATCCAACTAAAAGATTGTAGCTCTTTTCAGTATTGTTGCTATTTGTATGTTCTTGTATTTTATTATTTTTTTGCAATGAATGTTTGAGAAACTGATATGATTGAATATGTTTTGCCATGAATATAGCCAATGTTACTGATATGGCATTAAAACCTAAATAAATAAATAAACTTTTATATTATTACGATATTATTGCAAATCCAATTAATCCTTCAGTCTTACTCCAATAGTCAAAATGTCAACTGCGTGAGAAGTTGTTTGAAGTAGGGCTGTACGATTTTGGGGAAAATATCTAATTGCAATTTACTTTGTTTATTTATTTTTTGACAGATAATGCGATTTGATTTGCGATTTTAATTTTTTTAATAAACTTCAGCTCAATAATATTATCATTACTACTTACTGCTAAAGTGCAGCGAGTGTTAGTTATAAAAAGAAACTGAAAAGATATTGACTCACTCCAACGTTTTTTCAAATTTAAGTATTCAGAAATTAAACGCTGATTTTTCTCTAGAATGGTGAAGAATTATTCAGTGGCATATTTTTGATGGCTGGTTGTCGCCACTTTTTGGTTAAATAATGTAATTGCTGCCTACAACTTTCATTTTTGAGCCTATGACGGTGATTTTAATCTTTACCATAAACATCAGTGGTTTTATCTAAACTATAAACTTCTTCCAGCAATTCTGTCTTATTTGACTGTTTGTAAACTAAAACTAAATCTCTTGATTTTTGTGTTTTTCAAACACAGATTTGGGCGCAGCGATTAGAAGGATTAATACGCAAATGACCTCATTAATAATTTATTTTGCATGGGTGTTTAGATCCCGATATTTTAATGATTAATCGTGCAGCTTACACTGAATGCATTAATACAGGCTAAACAAGTGACAGAAAACACCTTTAACCTAAGAAACCCACCACATCCCGAATAACCCAGCACAACTTCTTCTTCTGTCATCATTATATTTTACATAAAAGCCTAATTGCTTTCATGCATGTGCTTTGAATGATGCGAGAGGCGATCTCTCTGCGATCGTTACACATTTAGGATTAATGGATCCGTGATCCGTTACACTCCTAGATTATATAGTGTAACAACTCTGAAGTTGTACTGTGCTGTTGCTTACTACTAGACTGAGGCCCAATCCCAATTCTACCCCTTAGCCCTTCCCCTTACCCCTACCCCTCGTTTTGCGCGTTCACATCAAGGGCTAGGGGTGTCCCAATTCTCTTTAGCTTGAAGGGGTAAGGCTAAGGGCACACCCCTTCGAATGAAGATTTTTCAGGACCACACTTAAAACGGAGGGGTAAAAATTTTTCCCAGAATGCACCTGCCTCAGTGGCAGGATAGCTGAACCCGGAAGTAAGGAGTTCCACAAATTAGTATTTTTTGTCATTTTTAAGAATTTTTACGACAAACAAACATGTGTTTTAATATATTCATAACCGCGTTCATGTTTTACCGTCATGCTTTTAAAAAAAACGCAAAAAAAACCCCGCTAAATTTCGCGATTTATAATCATAACTCATGTACAGCAGTCCCAGAACATTCTGACACACGATGACACTCGAATACCCTGTCAGTAATGTCTAGTGGCCGAGAATGAGCTTTTACAGTGTCTGCTATAATGTTAATGTTGTTTTCGTGTGTTTACATAGATGAATATGGCCACTGTGTAAATGCACAGTACAGTTACAATCTTATTGCCACATTAGATCGTTATGATAACATAATATACGCCTTCAGTGATTTCCTGAAGATAAAACACCAAAAAATAACACAACTGGAATAACTCCAGCAGTCGTGATCGTCTGATCTCATATGAAGAAGGAGATCGCGATGACATATGATGCCGTGTGCAGGTGTTGAAGTACTGTCCCAATTCTAAGGGGTAAGTTTTGAAGGCCTTCCCCTTAACCCTCGGTTGTAAGGGAAAGGGGAAGGGCCAAGGGGTAGGGGTACAAAAATAGAATTGGGATTGGGCCTGAGTGTCACTGGCATTACGTTCAGTTGGTGCTTTTTCAGGTGCTTGTTTTTATTTATGCTTCTGAAGCAGCAGACGTTCTTTCCTTTTTGTTTGTTTGTTTGTTTTATTGTGGACGTTCTGCATAGTTCAGTTGCACAATTCTGATTGGGCAGAATGACAGTATGTTCACTCAATTGGCTAGTTAGTCTGTAACACACAGACAGCAGTCGCGCATTTGCACTGGGCGGGGGAAATTAAATAATACATATTTCATATCGCAGCCTCTTGCGATAAGCTAATCGCGACGCTTCAAAAATTGCACAGCCCTAGTTGGAAGCATAATTTAAGATGTCCTAACCGTTTTGTGTGTTGTGTTTGTAGGTGTTTATGAAGTCGGTGAAACTGGAGTGGGTGCTGGGTAATATTGAAGCTGCGCAGGAGTTATGCACAGAAGCCCTGAAGCACTATGAGGATTTCCCCAAACTCTGGATGATGAGAGGACAGATTGAGGAACAGTCCGAGAGCATTGACAGAGCACGAGAGGCCTACAACCAAGGAGTATGTTTTAGAGCTCTAGAGGAGAGATGCCTTATCGTGATTTAAAAAAATAATGCCTGCAAACATGTTGGTTTTTCTTTTTGTGAATAATGTATCTCCAGTTCGTTTTATGGAATATTAAGAATGGACTTCAGTTTTTCATTAGAAATGTGCAAAGTGTGACCGTGAGGTTCTTCTAAGCCCTCTTTGTTGTCTGCTGTTCAGCTGAAGAAGTGCCCTCACTCCATGTCTTTATGGCTGCTTCTGTCTCGGCTGGAAGAGAAAGTTGGGCAGCTCACACGTGCTCGAGCCATCTTGGAGAAAGCTCGCCTCAAGAATCCACAAAGCCCTGAACTTTGGTGAGAAATCGTTCTGGAATTTTAATTTAAATTCAATACAGTGCTGTTTTTAAACTTCATTTTGAACATTGAGATTGATGTTGTAAATATGTGCTACTTGCTTTCCATTTAATAATACAATCAAAAGTCGATGCTAATAGCCTAGTGCAGGGCTATTCAACTGACGGCCCGCCAAGGCAATTTGTTCTGGCCCTCCAATCAGTGTGACCAAGACATCAGAAATAAATTTAGGCCGCTATAGTTATGAAGTGGCGTGTGTCTGTCCAATACAGCACGAGCTGCAGATGAAGGCTGCGCAAAGAGTGAGTCACCTGACATTAAGCGAGCGGTGCGGGCAGCCAAAAACATCTGAATATGTGTGTAGAAAAGACTTTTTGTACAATGCACTGGTATCGTTATTAGGGATGCAACGATTCGCCGATTTCACTATTAACTGCGCTTTAATTCCTCACGGTTAACTAATCGTAAAGGCTTCTCAACGCCGCGTGTCTGTTACACGGAACGAAACTGCTGCAAGTAAACAGTTATGCCACCTGTGCGCCAGTTTAAAGTTTCGAGTTTGTACACTGAGGCTATTACACACACACACTAAATTAACTATAGCGGCGGGCCGTTCCTATCGTGTCCTTTCCTCGCGCAAGTTTGTTTTTTCTAATGAAGAATACATGCCAATATCCACACGCAAGCGGAGCAACGCACTCTGCTTTCCGGGCTCACCACACACAGTAGAAAACACCTCTGTAGCGGTGAGGTTGTGCGTGGCTTTCTGTGCAATGTACACAAAAGATATGTAAGACGAGTTATATTATTAAAATGATTATGTATTTATGAACGCAGATGATAACTACAGTTAATCTAAATACGTAGGCCTAATATAAAGCTTAAATTTACATTAGACGTGATGACCGTGA
This sequence comes from Danio albolineatus, assembly GCA_903798035.1. Taxonomy (NCBI): domain Eukaryota; kingdom Metazoa; phylum Chordata; class Actinopteri; order Cypriniformes; family Danionidae; genus Danio; species Danio albolineatus. The sequence continues at coordinate 3,763,970 of CAIGQQ010000835.1, forward strand.
AACCATGATTATTCTTCAGACTATAATCTTACAACCAACATCTGTAATTGTTTCATCCATAATTGTTACGCATTTCAAAACATATGATTTCAAAATGTTAAAAAAGCCTATTGTACAATGCACTGATATTATGTAGTTTCAAAATACAGCATATTAACATTTTCATATAGAAAAAGCCAACATGGGTGTTAAAAGGAGCAAAAATGCAACATTTGCAGTTGTGTCCTCACTCATATTGCAAGTCATACCTCTCCGGCCCTTGCTTTTCATGAACTGGCCCCCATGACAAACTAACTGAATAGCCCTAGCAGTTAGCGCCTCGACACATGGCACTCTGGTGTTCACGGTGACCAGAGTTCGATATCCTATTGTCAGGGTAATTCTCTAAATTGGCGACTGAGTATCACGATGTTCACCTTCCTTTTCCTCTTTATCCTCCATTACCGTTTCTATTAATCTCACATTATTTGTTGAACTCGTGAGGGCGCCGGTTAACCACACCCACAATAACGTAACGGGTAAAGAACAAATGTACATTATAGGTGCGTCCCAAATCGCATACTTATACACTATTCTACGCCATTTTGTAGTGTAATAGTGTCTGTAGTGCGTTCACACTGAAAACTCTAAAAATAACAAGTGCACTTTAGTTACCCAGATGATGCACACATTCAACTGGTAAAATGAAGTGTGGAATGTTGGACACTTCACGCACTCAACGACCGCAGCTTTGCTCACCTAGTGGAAGAGGCGGAGCTATCGGGCGCACATGTTGGATAACAATTTATTTTGGATTGTGTAAGCAAAGTTCTCCTGTGAGAGTGATTATAGCGCCTCCTGGTGGTGAATGCGGTTATACTCATGGCAGGTATTATTTGGTACTTTGGCCATTTATTTCACTAATTTGGCAACCGTCAAACGTCATCAGGCAAATGGTTTGAACGTCCGCTTAGTATAAAAACATTAGTGTTCCATTTGGGACGACACTACGTACATCTACTATGCTGTTGAGTGCATAAATGTATAGTCTGCCGTTTGGGATGCAGCTTTAAAAACAGAATAATTAAACAATCTTTTGAATACGAATAATGCACATTTTATTAATTTTTTAGAAATAACATTGGATTATAACCAGTTTTGAATTCAGGTTTGAATTTTGAAGTTCTATGATCACTGAAGCTCTATCATCACTCGTGTCATTTTTAATGTAAATTTTAAGTGTAGGTGATTTGTTAAGGACAGTTAGTCCTTTCATGGAGCTGCATATGCTGGGGGTGTGAATTACTATGGGGATTATTATTTGATTTTAATTCAGTAGTTCTTTAAAAAGTCCCTGAACGTCCTTGAATCGGCTGTTTATGAAAGAGTGGAAACTGCGTATACCTTCTCCTCTTTATGCTCCCCACACTTTACTGTCTGTAGTCTCTACTGTCCTGCCAATTAAAGGTAAAAACCCTAAATAAACTAAAACAATTATAAAAACAATAAATAAAGATAACGCAGTCAATAAATAATAACGATGGTGAGATAGCTGTTAAGAAAGCTTTATTTATATTTATTTATTTATTTAGCCATATGGATATGTGAAAATCCTAAATAAAAAAAAAAAACGATTATAACAAATAAATAAACAAAGATAACGGAGTCAATAAATAATGACGATAGTGAGATAGCTGTTAAGAAAGCTTTAGATTTTTTTATTTATATTTATTTATTTATTTAGCCATATGGATATGTTTGCACAAGCTCTGCAATCAGGTAAATCACATTTATTTAAACTGAACAGCTGATAGCTTTAAAGCTAGCTGCTTCACAGTATTAAAGTCCACATTCATTCAAATTTTACAATGCTTATTTTGCAAACTGCACATTGTTAGTCTTGAGGTGAACAATTGATCTGTGCAAGTCAATGCATTGAAAAAAAAACTTCTTTGAAAATATTTCATTAAAATCTGACCATTAGCTTCCACTCTTGAATGGTAGTTGTTTTCTGATGTCATTTAGACAGCTTGTGTAAAATATGCTTAACCACGGCCCACTAACTGTTAGTTTGCTTAAAGTAAAAGATGAGAGGAGGAGCACAAAAATAAAGCCCCTCCCCCTTCCCAATATATTATGGTTTAGTTGGAAACACATTAGGGGCGCCACCTAGGCTTAGTGGGTAGCACGATCGCCTCACAGCAAGAAAGTCGCTGGTTCAAGCCTTGGCTGGGTCAGTTTCATTTCTGTGTGGAGTTTGCGTGTTCTCCCCGTGGTTGCGTGGGTTTCCTTCGGGTGCTCCGGTTTCCCCCACAAGTCCAAAGACATGGTGTAGGTGAATTGGGTCAGCTATATTGTGCCTAGTGTATGTGTGTGAATGAGTGTATGGATGTTTCCAAGAGATGGGTTGCAGCTGGAAGGGCATCCGCTGCGTAAAACATACGCGGGATAAGTTGGTAGTTCATTCCACTCTGGCGACCCCGGATTAATAAAGGGACCACGGATTAATAAAGGGACTAAGCTGAAAAGAAAATCAATGAATGAATGGAAACACATCAACTTTGGTACGTGTTTCTTATTTGATATTTATACACGCATGCCAATCAGTTCCATGGGCGAGGATAACTGCACTACTATGTCACATTGCGGTGGAATTCGGATCCTATTTTAACATCAGAAAATTAAAAAAAAGAGACTTTCTGTGTTTATATCAGTCAAATATAACTGTGGGCGCACGTTATACTTACACACAGTTCTGTCCAAACAGCTTCCAAAAGTTGATTTTGTATGATAGCAGCCTTTTAAAGGCCGAATATCAGCAACAAATAACACATAATTTGATCTCTTTGTCTCTAGGCTAGAGTCTGTCCGACTTGAATACAGAGCGGGATTGAAAAACATTGCAAACACACTCATGGCCAAAGCCCTTCAGGAATGTCCTAACTCTGGTAAGACATTAACTTTGAACAAGATCTTCAATAGCTTGTGTGTGCTAGACTCCTCAACACTCCCGTCTTCCTCTTCAGGTATCCTGTGGTCTGAAGCGGTCTTCCTGGAGGCCAGACCTCAGCGCAAGACCAAGAGCGTCGACGCTCTGAAAAAGTGTGAACATGATCCTCATGTGCTTCTGGCAGTGGCCAAGTAAGACCTCAGACTCAAAATTCTCCCAGCCCTCATTTCCACCTTACTCACCCGCCTTCCTGTTCTTTTGTTTTGTTTGATTTGTTTTTTCTCAAGAATGGTCTGACCTTTTTTCCTAATTTTTGCCATTGCTGTCTGTGTTTGTGTGCAGATTGTTCTGGAGTGAAAGAAAGATAACAAAAGCAAGGGAGTGGTTCCTGCGGACAGTAAAGATTGAACCGGACTTGGGCGATGCTTGGGGTTTCTTCTATAAGTTTGAGCTTCAGCATGGAACGGAAGTAAGCATTTTCTTATATTATGCAAATAGGATCATTAACGGATTGCCATGCATTAAAGATTTTTGGTCTGTTAAAACTTTTGATTCTGAGGTGCACAATAAAATCATTACAGTCGGTTCTGAATAAATGTGTTTCCTTCAAACGTTATTAGTAATCATAGTGACTCACTGATTGTTGCGGAGCCTTCATTCATCTTTTTAAACTCGAGGACATTTTGTGCTTCAGGGAGCTGATGTCGATCCACCAATTCACGAATTTGCTCAGAAATATTTGGAAGAGGTAGCTAGCACATTACATTGAGCTATTAGATATGCCCATGTCATTTACAGTTGAAGTCAGAATTATTAGCCCTTTTTATTCTTTTCCCCAATTTCTGTTTAACAGAGAAAAGATTTTTTCAACACATTTCTAAACATAATAGTTTTTCGCTTTCCCTTTCCTTCAGCGTAGAGCCTATTAAAAAAGCTTTAAAAGTTTTAATTAATTATAAAATATATTTTGATAAATTTGTAATAGCCTATCATCTAAACTTTCAGGTATAAAATTGAGATGCCTGGCACTTAATAAATAGCCTCGGTAGGTCTACAGTTACATCCCTGAATGACGTCCGGAAGCAGTCACTGCTCCTTCGTTTGCACAATGACAAACATTGAAGGTGCAAACCATTAGGTCGTCTGCTTTGATGACGATGAACCTCACGATTACCCCCACCTAAAAAAAATTACCAATTGGCGAAAGTGGACGATTAAAAAACCTCGAGAGAAACCAGGCTCAGTTGGGCATGACCATTTCTTCTATGGTCAAACGTCTTGTGCAGAGCTGCAGTCTAGGTACCGGAGGCTGGAGAATGCTGGACATCTATCGTGGAGAAGCCGCAGGTAGGAATGGTCACCGGCTGGTAAACAAGCTGGCCCTTTAGGAGCAATGCGAGGACTCCTCTGTCACTGGGGTCACCATGACCACCACAGCAGTTACTCAAGATATGGCCTGGTCCAAGATTATGGAAACCTTGGGAATAAAAAAAACAGACTAACATAAGCGCATATGCCTTTATAATGTCTTTTGGGATGTGTTCCCGGCTCCAGTTGCCCTATAATGCAGACTAACAATCCTTTAGAGCAGTGGTTCTCAAAATGTGGTACGTGTACCACTAGTGGTACGCGGGACTTCTTCCAGTGGTACGCGGAAGAATCTCTGAATAATAAAAGAATAAAATGAACACACTTTTTAAACCCTTTGACGCGTCCGATAACACCGTGATCCGACAACATTGGCTGTTCCCTGAAGCGTACGAGTACACCGGAGTGCTTAGAATGTTTACTTTAGTGCATCGCGTCATCAAACGTTAAAAAATCAGCCTGCTTGGCGCGGAGGAAGAAAAAGAGGCGCGCGCGCTGGCGGAGAGTTGTGCGGAGGGAGAGACGCGCTAGAGAAGCCCTTCAGCAGACCAGTCCTGTAGTGTTGAGATTTCAGTTACTAACTCGGGAATACTGCACGTATGAATTGGTCAAGCACTGTATATGTGTAAGTAAGGGATAATCAACGGCTTGTCGTGCGTTAATGCACGACGCGCAGGCAGACAAAGAGATAGAGAGCATGTGTCAGTGCTGTTTATACATGCTAATATTATTATGCGATTTCATCAGTCCGATCATGGGTGGACAAATAAGACATTCTCAGTCAGATGAGTATTTTTCTAATTTTGTGGATCTCCCGTCCGCCAGTAACAGTTCTCATCGGTTTCACATGTGAGTTGCTATAGTAACTATAAACATTTGGGAGAAGCGCATTCATTTCGAACTGTGATCAAAACTGACTGGAACCACCTGTGCGTTGCACACCCTCCAGCCAATCAGAATCAAAAACATCATCAGACTATGGAATTTATGTATTAATCACTGGCTTTTCTGACACACACAGGCCTGCTGTAAATGACCAGCAGTAAGCAGATCTAATTTCTAATTTAAATATGTAATTCCGAATCGTTTTAAAATACAAGTTAACGTATAGATATCAAAGTTATGTTATATGTACATGCAAAATATATCTCAAAAGGTATAAAAAATGTATGTATATAGGCTACGTATATGACATATAACCTATATTCATCAGGTCCAAGTAACATTTGCAGGTTTTGATGAATAGGCTACTATACATTAATACTTTACAAGTACAGCAGTTTTCTTTTTATTATTTAAGAACAGTGCCATTTTTAAATCACTTTTTAAAGCACATTTTAATTTAAATGGTAAAGTTATTTTTTTACTCTGCAAGCACAGTTAATGTTCAAACTATTTATAATGTGCAAAGTGGCTGACAATAATAAATATTCTTAATAAAAGAAATTGATTTGTCTTTTTTTTTAACTGTGCAGTGCTGTCGCTGCTTAATTAGGCCTACTGCGCTACTGTATTTTAATACCGGTTATTATGGTGGTACTTGGAGAAACAATTTTTTTCTGAGGTGGTACTTGGTGAAAAAAGTTTGAGAACCACTGCTTTAGAGAATTTGGATTTCAATAGCATTTGTGTTTTATTTGTATGCTAATGCAAAGAGATGAGTATTTAATCTAGTTTTAAACTGACAGAGTGTGTCTGCTTCCCAAGCTGTGCTAGGAAGGCTGTTCCAGAGTTTAGGTGCCAGATATGAGAAAGATCCACCGCCTACAGTTGATTTGGATATTCTTGGAATAATCAACTGTCCAGAATTAATTGAGCGTAGAGGACGTGATGGGCTATAATACACCAGGAGCTCCCTCAAATAATGGGGAGCTAAGCCGTTCACGGTTTTAACAATGTTTTTGGTTTCTTTTCTGGACATTGAATGTCTCTGGACCGTTGCTGCCTTGGGAGGTTCAGAGAGCTTTCAGATTTCATCTAAAATATCTTTATTTGTTTACTGACGCTGTACAAAGGCTAAGGTAGATTGAAACTACAGGAGGCTGTATTAAGTCTCTAAAAACCACACATTATGAGTGCAGCTTTACGCTCCCTTTGATTTATCTCTCTCTCTCTCTCTCTCTCTCTCTCTCTCTCTCTCTCTTTCTCTCTCAGGAGCAGCAGCGTGAGGTGAAGAAGCGCTGCGAGAATGCAGAACCGCGTCACGGTGAGCTGTGGTGCGCTGAATCCAAGCACATCCTCAACTGGCAAAAGAACATCGGAGAGATCCTGGTCCTCGTTGCTTCAAAGATCAAAAACTCCTTCTAAACTGTGGGACTGTTGTCAGATTCACAACTCAGGCATGTTTGGTTTAGCAAATATGTTATTTTTAGGGAATCTGTGGATGAATGTCATTGAGAGATTTTTGTTTTGTGTTTTATGGCTATTTTTGTCCTCTCTAAAACAGTGATGGTTCAGGATGGTTACTTTCATGTTGTCGTAAAGTCTAGTTACACCCAAACACATGAGTTCATTTTGAACATTAATTGCCAGAACTATCTGCCACCTTCTTATCCTGCTTCTCATTAGGCTTATGTAAATGTGTTGCTGGTTTATCAGGAATTAAAAGTCTGATCTGTTTTGAAATAATTCTGTCGTGAAGCTCTATTGGGTGCGCAGACTGAAAAATCTTATCCTATCTGCTTTTTAGATGATGCAGGTTATTGGTTGCTGTCGCCTCAGCAGCCAATGAGCTTGCTCCTCAACATTTAAACGCTTCAGTGTTGTTTGCGCGAGCAATATGCAGCATTTTATTTGATCGAATTTTCATTCCACAACAGCAGTTTGTTATATTCTGGGTCTGTAAATATACTGGCAGAAGCAAGGCTTGGTGCTTGCCCTGCACCAGTAATCAAAGCGGTAGCAGCTGTGTATTTATATATACATGCCAGCAAGTATATACATATTCATTACCGTACCAAGTCTCTGAGAATTTTTATTTCTCTATTTCAAATATGCCTTATACAATCAATTCTTAAAGTATAAAGGAGATTTTTATGCACTGTTGGCAACTTTTTTCAATGAAAAGGCGCTAAACTCTGCCTGAAAAGTCACTAAAAGGCGATAGATTACATCATATGTCAATTTGCATGTTACTGACGTCATCACGTTCTACCGTTTCTGTTTGTTTAATGACCTATGGTTAATAAAGGGATATTTATGATTGCACTACGCTTTACGTAAACATGTCAATTTAACTAAATGTATTGCTGTTTGAATACAGTATATCAATATAGATGGGTAGTTAATTTGCAGTAATCTCTCAGACGCAATAAACTCAGACAAGTTCCAAAACGGGGGAGGGGCCGACGATATCACCCACAGCTCGTTTAGAAGAGTAGTGGCGGTACAGTGAGGACACATCAGTCTAAACGTCTCCGGCAACACACAAAGTCGCTAGATTTGTCGCTAGTTGCTTTTTTGAAAATTTGTCGCTAGGGTTGTCTGAAAGTCGCTAAATATTAGCAACACTGCTTTTATGAAACGTGTCTGTATATTTATGTACTAGGCAAATAAAAAGATTATTAATCTTTTTTAAAAAATTGATTTAATCTGATCAATTATAAAATAAAGACATTTAAATCTCATTATAAATTGCTGAACTAATATTTAGTTCTGTAGCCATTGTTTTAGATATGTGCTTCGCATCTGCACTGAATCGATAGATAGATAGATAGATATTTCAGCCCAGGATGAAAAAACTATGTCCTACAGTTGCTGTGCTTTTTCGTGGTTTGCAATTTTAGCGATGACACATCGTGAATTTCAGTGGGGTTTAGGTCAGGGGGTTGAGTTGGCCACTCCATTACCTCAGTCTGTTTTGCCTGAAACCAACTTATTGCTCGATTGCTGTTTGGGGTCATTGTCTTGAAGTATTTCTTTCAGTTGCATTTCCTTTTAGCATATAATCAAGTATTTTGACATCTTTAAACTCATCCATAAATGATGCATTGTAAACTATAAATAGGCCCAACGCCACAGTACGAGAAACATGCCCACACTATGAAGACAGGGCAACATGTTGAAGGAAATATCAAAGTGCAGTCAGACTTGCATTTAAAGTCCTTGACTTGATCCCTGCCTTAAAGGGCCTGGGATAGTTTTTCCCTGAAGATGACTTAAGCTTACATAAAATGTTACCGCTATTATATTTCTGCCTTTGAGAGCTGCACAAGAACAATCGTGTTGAATGATGACCAACCCACACACATATACTCTGAACACTGACACAAATGTCAGGACACAGTACTTTTTATTATTTTGTGCTGGTTTATGTTTTACTCATCCATTATAGATAGATGAGATTATTTCAGCAGCTTAAGTTAGTCTGTCCAGGGAGTTGGACGTTGAATATTGGCACATCTGAACATTCCATCACTGTAACTCTTGGGGATTTTAAAGTTCTAATCGTCATGGAAACCCAGTTCACAGAGAGAGCGAGAACCTGAAGCTCCCCCGAGTTTGGTTTGGTGAGTGTTAAACAAAATCTGATTTTTTCTTTAGGAAAACCTTAAGTGGGTCAAATAACAACAGTTTATTGTCTTTCACATCAAACCTAATAAAGAATCATTTCCTGATCACAGCTGCTCCAGTGAAGATGCGGAACCGTCATGCAGTCCGTGCGCTTCTCCAGAAGACCCTTCACCGCGTTTATTAAAGCAGGCGATCTCTGGCTGAAACCGAAACAAAGCGCAAAGTTTGATTGATCGCGGAAGTTTTCTCGACTTGATCAGACTAGAGATCTGGTGAAATCCAAAGCGCGATGCCAGCAGCAGCCCGTGACGGTGAGACACATTAGAGGCTCGCCGCTTTTTACTCGCCACTGCTGGAATGGACGCGGTTCAGCTTCATCAACGCGCCTCTCGCCGGAGCACCGACTTCCACTAGAGCTCAGACGTGCGTTCAGGATTCATTTAGTTCAGTCGGACTGCAGAAGATTTCTGTAAGAAACATGTAAAAGGCGTCGGACGCCGCTGGACCATGTCCACCTTCCCAAGCCATGACTGGTGCGCGCAAGAATCCCTCATCATCTCATGGTCAATGGTAAGATTCGGATCCACCGCATCACTGCGCCACAACACTGCGTGTGCAAGGAATGCTCAGAGTTACTTACTGGCATTTTACACACGCATGCATGCTTATAGATGATGCTTAACGAATCTAAACTAACAGTCTAAAATAGAAGACTATTATCAGATATGATCAGTTTGGATTGCTGAATGAAACAAAAGACATGACATTTTCTGTTAAACAGATATTTTTAATCAAATAAAATAAATAATAAAATAGTCCTTTAATCAGACCAAAGTTGCTAACAAATGACTTTATACAGCTACACTGGATAATCATTGAAAATGAGAGTTATTATGTATAAAAGTGTGGTTTATCTTCAAGTTAAAAAGTGTTTTAAAATGTCAAATTTGTCAACACAAAGGTAACATTTTTAATAAGTTTATTGTTTTTTTATTGAAGTTATAATATATATGATAATTCATTAGCTTCTCGTTTAAAATGAGCTATGGGTTGTTCTATACTGCCAATATCAACTTTTGGTTCTCAGATGTTGTTCTAGTAGGCCTAATATTAGTCTGGGTTAGGGGAAACATTGCTTTAACATTCTCCTTTAAGTTCTTCCTTTAACATACAGTTGAAGAATTATTAGTCCCCCTGAATTATTAGCCCCCTCTTTATTTTTCCCCAATTTGTGTTTAACAGAGAGATCTTTTTCAACACTTTTCTAAACGTAATAGTTTTAATAACTCATTTCTGATAACCTTTATTTAATTTTTGTCATGATGACAGTAAATATTTGACTAGATATGTTTCAAGACATTTCTGTGCAGCTTAAAGTGACATTTAAAGGCTTAACTAGGTTAATTAAGTTAACTAGGCAGGTTAGGGTAATTAGGCAAGTTATTGTATAATGATGGTTTGTTCTGTACACTATTGAAAAAAATATATAGCTTAAAGGGGCTAATAATTTTGACCTTAAATTAGTCTTTTAAAAATTAAGAACTGCTTTTATTCTAGCCGAAATAAAACAAATAAGACTTTCTCCAGAAGAAAAAAATATTATCAGGCATACTGTGAAAATTTTCTTTCTCTGTTAAACATAATTTGGGAAAGAAAATCAAATCAAAGTGTGCCTAATAATTCTGACTTCATCTGTGAAAAAATATCTTAGACTCTGACTACCAGAAATGAGCCAACATTTGTATTTGGTTCTCAAAAGAGATCTAAATGGGAGCCATGCCTGTGTTGTCTGGACAGTAACAACTGAGACTTATGTCATAACAATGTTGCAAATAAAACAATAAAATCATCTCCAGTTATTGAATATAGTAGGTTGTAGGCCAGCAGCCCCTGTATGATGTTTTATGGTGCTTTGACAGACATTAGCTCTGGTCATGTGACTTTATTGCAGTCATATTAAAGTCCTCTTTTACATTTGTGGGTGACAGGAGCTTTTAAACCTAGTTACAGAAGCTATGGATTGAATGTGATGTGTAATGTTTGTGTGTGCAGTGTGTAAGGAGGCCTGTGGTGTGTGTGACTGTAATGCTGCTGTTCACAGTGGCCCACAGTAAACGCTCCTGTGATTATTCTGTGATCATCAGCACCTACAAGGCGCTCATCCTGGTCGAGCTCCAAACGCTGGTAAGTACCTCATCTGATAACCGCAGTTCATCTATTCGGACACACAGTGTGTTGAACTTTTAGAAAAATCGGAACAATCTTGCCTGCTTTGGTTATCCAGCCCATTATGTAAGCATTTTTGTTAAGTCGAACTGTGCAAGATTGGTTATGATTATGCAATTACTTGCTGCCCTCTTGTGGCGACCTGCAGAACATGAGAAAGGGCCTCGATTTGCTAATCTTGCTAACTGGAGATTATTCACAAACCATAAATGTATTTTACAGCACAAATATTAATTGTTTTATTAAGACAACACATTTAATTGTATTGTTATTATTATTATTACATCAGATTAAGGTATTGTTGTTGTTATTATAAAATAGTATCATTTAATAGTTCATTCATTCATTCATTTTCTTGTTGGCTTAGTCCCTTTATTAATCTGGGGTCGCCACAGCGGAATCAACCGCCCACTTATCCAGCATATTTTTTACGCAGCAGATGCCCTTTCAGCCGAAACCCATCTCTGGGAAACATTCATACACACACACATTCACACTCATACACTACGGACAATTTAGCCCACCCAATTCACCTGTACCGCATGTCTTTGGACTTGTGGGCGAAACTGGAGCACCCGGAGGAAACCCACGCAACCACGGGGAGAACATGCAAACTCCACACAGAAATGCCAACTGACCCAGCCGAGGCTCGAACCAGCGACCTTCTTGCTGTGAGGCGATGGTGCTACCCACTAGGCCACCGTGGCGCCCCTCATTTAATAGTTATTATTGTATGATACAATTAGGTGCAGAATACATTGAATAGCTGTTTAATTGCACCGATCCCCTAATTTATTTGTACATCATCATCATCTATTTATTATATAATGTATTAATATTTTATTATTATTAATTTATTGATTAATTCATTCATTTTCTTTTCGACTTAGTCCCTTTATTGATCTGGGGTCACCACAGCAGAATGAACCGCCAACTTATTCAGCATTTGTTTTACGCAGCGGATGCCTTTCCAGCTGCAACCCATCTCTGGGAAACATCCATACACACTCATACACTATGGACAATTTAACCTACCCAATTCACCTGTACCACATGTCTTTGGACTCGTGGGGGAAACTGGAGCACCCGGAGGAAACCCACGCAACCACGGGGAGAACTCCACACAGAAATGCCAACTGACCCAGCCGAGGCTTGAACCAGCGACCTTCTTGCTGTGAGGCGAACGTGCTACTCACTATACGCCACCGTCACCTTTATATATTAATTTAAACGACTAAATCATAGTAATATCAATAATTACCACTCAACTGTAAAATATTTCATTTGAATATTTCTAAAATAACATCTGTTGGTATCAACAACAACAAAAAAAATCAGTTTCTGTTACTGATCATCCAGTGCACTTTGCAAGAAGTGTTGCCTCCTTCTAGGTGTTGGTGTGCCACACCTCTGTTATAAACATCTGTAGAGCTGCAGGCTGGGGGACACCCGGTGCTTAATTTGTGAATTGCGAGGTCCCGGAACAGATCGGGGTATGGGATCCAGCATTTTACCCGAGGATGCAGAGGTGTTGCGGACAAAAGTGAAGACCGGGGCGGAGGCTGTGGTTGTCGCGGACGAAAGTGAAATGGGTTGGGGAGTCGCGGAAGAAAGTGAAAGTCAACAGCGGGCGGGGGAGGAGGGCGGTTGAGGAGGGGGATCGGTAAAATAAGGTGCCGGATCCGGGACACCTAATACATTTGTGAGATTCTGTTGGCCAGAGTATTTATCAAGTGTCAAGTCCCGCAGAGGAGCTCCAGATAGATACTTTTGTTTAGTGTTTATTTTGTGTGCAAGGTTTGCACCATGGGCTACATCAATCACTCGACAGAAGTTTATATCAGTTTAGGTAGAGGAGAAAGCAGAACTCTGTGTCATGTTAGCTGCACCATTCTCCCAAAGATCACCCAGAGAGGTGTGTACTTGTTGTATATGTAGTCAAAGTTTTGGACTCCTAATCCAAAGGTCGCAGGTTCACATCCCGGCACCAGCAGGCATTGTCAGTGGAGTGGGTGATTTACCAGTGCTCTTACTAGCCTGAGCTACCAAAGCTAAGTCAATTGAGCAAGGCACTGGTCCTCCATCTGCTCACTTGGCACTGCAGCAATGGCTGCCCACAGTTCTGGGTGTGTTCACGATGTGTGTTTGTACAGTATGTGTTCACCGTTGTGTGTGTGCACTTAGATGGGTTAAATGCAGAGCTCAAATTCCAAATGCAGGTCACTGTACTTGGCCAAATCTCAAAACTTTCACTTTTTTATTTCTCTTCTTGTAACGTAATGTAATGTGCATTTATATAACCCATTTACTGTGTATGGCCATACACCCAAAGTACTTTACAATTGTGTAAGGGGGTCTCTCCTCACCACCACTACTTGTGCAACATCCACTCGGATTATGTGACAGCAGCCACAGGACAATGGCACCAGTGCTTCACCACAGACCATCTGCAGATGGAGAGGAGAGACAGTGGTAGAGCCAATTGATTGGGAGGCCATGATGGGAATTTGGCCAGGACACCAGATTTCACCTCTACTTTTTACAAGATGTGCCATGGGATGGTTAATGACCACTGAGAGTCAGGACCTCGATTGAACATTTCATTCAAAAGATGGTGCCCATTGATGGTATAGTGTCCACATCACTACACTGGCACATAAGGACCAACACAGACCACAGGGTGAGCACCCCTTCAGGCCTCAAAAAACACCACTTCCAACAGCAACCTAGTTTTCCCATGTGGTCTCCCATCCAGGTACAAACCAGGCTCAGCCTTACTTGGCTTCACTGAGTAGCCAGTCAAGCTGCAGGGTGATATGGCTGTTGCCTCTCCACCCAACGAACACTAAAGAGATCCTTCAGAACCTCCAGCCTCTGATGTATGTGTCTAACATTTGGCCAGCTCTTCTACTGGGACTGGTGTTTCTACTCAGTAACTCCATATACTGTATGAATTCTTGTCCATGGATCAGTTTCACCTTTAGGCCAACTTGTGTCTTCTGTGGACAGATCCTCTAGCCACAGTATCATCCTAACAGTAGTGGGATCTCTACAGCGTCCTCCCCCATTAGGCACCAGAACGCTTGTTCAGTACTATGTAGCCACTCAATCTTCAGTACTTTTGTAGCCACTTGCCTCAATGTTAGCTAGACTAACATGTTACAGCTCGCCTAAAGGACTCACAATTCCCAAATTTGATAATTCAAGTCACAAGGGATGTTGCATGGTTACGTATTTGGTAGGTGCTTGTAAGCTCATGCTTTCACTTGGCACCATCACTCAAAACTTGTAACCTGGTTCAGTGGTCATAGTGTTTTCCACTAGGACCCCAATTTACCAGTTTCAGCATACTTCCCAGAGTAGTAACTAACTGAATGGGATCACCTTGGAAGTAACCCTATTTCCCTGAAGCAATGATCACAACCCTGGACTTCCAGTTGAATGCTGAGCCATGGCTTGACTCCTCAGTATAAACCTTTATGAGTCATTGTAGACTCGGATGCAGATTACACACCAATTTTTAATGGCCCATTTTCATACAACTCAGAGTGAATGGTTTACTCTGGCCAACATATTGTTGTTATTCACAATTTCAGGGAACACGTTTTACATCCTCAAACAAGATGTTATAATTGTAACTTTTCTCAAATTTGTTGTCTTTATTATGAATAGACAGTATGTAAACAGGAAGCAGAATTGGGGGCTGGATTGGGAAAAATCTGCAAGCCAGGACTCAAACTCGGGGCTCCCAAAGTACAATGTTGCTATATGTCAGTGCGCTGTCCTTGAAGCCATCAACTTTTCAAACTTGAAATTTGGTGCCTGCTCTTTTTCAAATTCACAAAATAAGATGGAGATGCTGTTACACTGGGCTTCACGGTGGCGCAGCACAATCACTTCACAGCAAGAAGGTCGCTGGATCGAGCCTCTGCTGGGTCAGTGGCATTTCTGTGTGGAGTTTGCATGTTCTCTGTGTGTTCTCGTAGGTTTTCTCCGGGTGCTCCGGTTTCCCCCACAAGTCCAAAGACATGCGCTATAGGTGAATTGGTTAAGCTGAATTGTCCGTAGTGTATGTGTGTGAATGAGTGTGTATGGATGTTTCCCAAGTGATGGGTTGCAGCTGAAAGGGCATCCGCTGAGTAAAACATATGCTGGATAAGTTGATCCCAGATGAATAAAGGGACTAAGCAGTTACACTCTTTGGCTTTGTTAGAATTACTATCCAGCTTGTGAGTAACAGTGTCTCATATACTCAACAGTGGTGGCTTTGAGTTGTTTGGATGTGTTTGAAACTGTTTTCTCTCTCGTCTCAGAATCTGACTGGTTCTTTTGACATATCAAAAGAAAAGGACCACTGTCCTGAGAAGGTACAGCCTGAGAAGGTACAGCCACCCGCATATGCTTTTATGTATGTTTCCCCAATACAGACTGTTTTAGACAGAGCTGCTTCTGAAAGTGTTGTATTAATAATGTCTGGAGTTCGTTTTGCCAGCAGGTTCGCTGTATCCTGCGGTATATCTACCGCATGACGCAGATCTTCACCTGCTTGAGTGACAGCAGGATGCAGCAGCAGTCAGACCGCATGACTGTGGTGGTGAAACAAATGCAGAGGCTCCTCACACAAGACTGCCTCAAACCACAAAAACTGGTAGACCATCCATTCATATGTTTGTTTGCTTCTTAACTTAAGTAAAGTTAACCTGAATGATTTTACACTCTAGAACAGGGGTGGCCAGATTCAGTCCTGGCGGGCTTGTGTACTGCAGAGTTTGGCTCTCAACACACATGCCAGAATGTTTCTAGTGTTCCTAGCCAGGACATCAAACCTCCAGGACCAACTTTGGGCACCCCTGCTCTGGGATACTAAAACCCTTGTTACTAGTGAAACCAGTGGTTGTTAAGTGAACTGCAGTCAGGAACTTGTGTTCAACTGAGCGGTACAGTAAAGTATAGACCAGGGGTGCCCAATCTTGGTCCTGGAGATCTACCTTCCAGCAGAGTTCAGCTGAAACCTTGATCAAACACACCTGTCTGTGATTACCAAGCGCTCCTTCAGGTCCTCCTTAGTTGGTTTAGTTGTGTTTGATCAGGGTTGGAGCTGAAATCTGAAGGAAGGTAGTTCTCCAGGACCAAGATTGGGCACCACTGGTATAGAGTATAACATGTTCACTAAAGAATCAGTACAGCTCACCTTCAACAGCCTATTACCCTTACTTGGTAGGCATGGTGTACACCAGTAGGTTGAGATGGACACCATTTTCACAAAAAGAATAAAGCACATATCAGTGTCGTGTTTCAGCTGTGGGTTTAAAAATGGCACTTCCTGTGTTGTCGTTCCTATGGTTTGTTGCATACTCAAGTGATAATTCTCTATAATGAAATTAGCATTCAGCATGTGTGACTACATACTGTATTGTTGTGCTAGATACCCTTAAGGCAGATTTATACTTCTGTGTTAAGGGCATGTGTATGGTCCGGCACAGTAACTACACTTCACAACAACGCGTACCTCAAGCTCTGTGATTAGTCGGCTTGGTAGTAGTGACGAGTGTGGGCAGTGCTGAGAGCTGCAAGGCGGGTGGAGCATGTGTTTACAAGTGTCCCATGGAGGAGCTATTGATGAAAAGCTTTGTTTTATGTTTACCTTACAATTAATGTTGTTGCACGTCTGCCGGTTCCCACCTTAAAATGAGCACGTTTTAGCTACTTGTACATTAAGGTAGCATTTAGAAAAAACAAAACACCCATGAAGAAACCGACACAGAGGAACATAACCTACTGCCAGCTAGCGTTTCGTAAGTGTTATTGCAGAGCAACACAAACACAACACAGAAGTATAAATGCATGACTACACAGTAGTAGTAGCAGTAGTCACTGATCACTCGACACAGAAGTATAAATCAGCCTTTAGGATGGGGTCCCAAAAAAGTGCTTTGGTATTGTTCACTCTTTTGGTACTTCTGACAGTGGAAATGGACATAAATGCATACCTGTACTCTACTGTACCCAGGGGCGCCGCTAAGGGGGGGGGAAGTTAGGACGATTCTAAGGGCCCATGCACTCTAGGGGCCCACAGAGATCTGCTTTATGATTAATAACAGTACTATAATGTAATATAAATGATGAATGTATTTCTAAATTACAAGTAAAACAATTTATTAGAAATAAAAAATAAAAATATGGCTTATATACGGCCCCTCGTGTCTGTCACAACTGTCACTGTCAAATTGCACCCCCCTCCTTTCGCTGTATGGTTCAGTCCGTCAGCGAGAAGAGAGTTGATCGTCAGTTAAACTGTCAAAGCAGCTATGTCCTCGAGGGTAACATAAGCTGCGTCCCAAATCACATACGTATGCACTATTCTACGCCATTTTTTTAGTATAAATAGTGTAAGTAGTACGTTCACACTGAAAACTCTAACAATAATGCACTTTATTTACCCGGATGATGCACTCATTCAGCCGGTAAACAGAAGTGTGTAATGATGGACACTTCACGCACTTAACGACCGCAGCTTTGAGCACGTAACAGAAGCAGCGGAGCTATCAGGCGCACATGTTGGATAACTTTATTTATTTTGGACTGTGAGAGCAGTATTCTCCTACGAGTGTGATTATAGCGCCTCCCGGTGGTGAATGCGTTTACACTCATGCCAGGTAGTCTATTATTTGGTATTTTGGTCATTTATTTCATTAGCTGCATCCCAAATAACACACTTTACACTAAATCAATAAGACACAAAATTATACTACAATGAAACCCATAAATAAGAAATGTTCTTTTGTTTAAACTGACCATTACTTAAATAGCAAAACCCTGGCCTTCTTGCCGGCAAATAATAAATAAATAAAAAATTAAACAAATTTTTATTAACAGAGTGCAAAATCCAGCACACTGCAAACCAAATAAACACAACATAAATACATTTGAAACAGTCTGTTGATTAACCTGACAGTAACTTAAATTCCAAGTGCCAAACGCCTGGCCTTCTTGCTTGCAAAATCCTCAATCAAAGTGTATTGCACATTTGTACGAGACACTATTGCAGTACAGTTATTTAAATAAGTACACACTGGTGTTTTGTGTGTTTAGAAATGTACAATTTTCATTGAATATTTTATTACTGTTCCTTTTTGTACTACATTTACATTTGAACAATAAATCATCTGCTAGCTACAGTCATGGCCGTTGTCTTACTAAACACTGATAAGTAGTGGACAAAATCAATAATAAAATGCATACGTCAGTAGAACTGCATTGCAGACAAAGAGTTTGGATAGCTAGCTTGGTAGTAGGGGGCCCATCCTCATATTTTTTCATGGGGCCCAAAATTGCTAGCGGCGCCCCTGACTGTACCAATCCGTACCGCTGAGTTTAAATGAGTTGATAGTGCTCAAGACTGTGCTTGTGTACACACATAACATATAAGTGATATATGGTATAGCATGATCCAGAAATAAATGGATTGATTTTAATAATTAAATTCCAAAATAAATAGAGGACAATCAGAAATAAAATATTCAATTAATTTCAATTCACCTTTATTTGTATAGCACTTTTACAATATAGATTGTGCCAAAGCAGCTTCACATAGAACATATGCTATCATATATATGTTTACATATACATTTATATACAAGTCTCTTTTTTGGTTTAAATCTTATCTCATAATAGACGTCAATTTGTTTCATTTAGAGGCTTTAACTCTGAATATTCAGTTATCGAAAAGGGTGTCCCTCAAGGATCATCATTGGGTCCTCTGCTCTTTTGTTTATTTATTAACAATTTGCCTAAATTTTGCTCAATCTGCCAGATTCAACTTTATGCAGATGATACTGTTATTATTTTTCCCACTCTGATATTTCATATATTCAATCTTCTTTGCAGTTAGACTTTAATTTAAGAATGGTTCAATAAAAACAAACTTACACTAAATTATAAGAAGTCTTGTAGTATGGTGTTTTTTTTTTTTTTAAATCTCAGCGGTCTCATTCGGTAGACATAAATATTAGATTCGCTGATGGGAGAACAGTTGTCACAGTTGTCTAATGTTGATGAATTTAAATATCTAGGCTTTTGGCTCGATGCTGATCTGTCCTTTAAACCCCTTATTGATTTTATAATTAAAAAGTCCTATTGGTGCTTAGCTTCTCTTTATCATTCAGTGAACAGTCTTTCATTTAAAGTAAGAACAAAATTGATCTCTCAATTAATTTTTCCTATAATTGATTTCGCTATTGTTATTAATCACAATACCACTGATATTAATTTAAAACCTTTAAATACTGTCTTCAATTCTCTGTGTAGATTTGCTTTAAGATGTCCCTATAGAACCCATGATTGCATATTATATGAAACTCTTGGTTTGCTTCAAGTTCCACAGACAATATCATTGGTATTTGTTTCTTTGTAAATGTGTTTATTTTAGCTTCCCCTCTTATTTAAAGCAGTCTTTTGTTCCATTTACTTCATCATATTTGCTTCGTCATATGCAACAGAATTATTTTTTGTTCCTAGAATTGCAACAGAAAGCAGCCGTAGGTCCTTTCGACACAAAAGCTCCTTCCAATTGGAACAATCTCCCTTCCTTTTTCAGATGAATTAAATCATTTAGTCTTTTCCAGGCTGATTTATTTTCTCTTTTGGAAACAACCTGTGAATGTTATTATTCATTCATTCATTTTCTTGTCGGCTTGGTCCCTTTATTAATCCGGGGTCACCACAGCGGAATGATCTGCTAATGTTATTAATATTGGCTCCAATTAAAATGTTTATTATTTATATGTATATCAAATTGTTTGGACCAGAGATGTCCAAACTAGAGCCTGCGGGCCAAAGTTGGCTCATGGTAACATTTGATTTGGCCCACCATCCCATCTGAGAGGAAGAATGATAGAGATGGTTAAGAGATCAGTTCAAAACTAATGTGACGTTTTGGTTTATTGTTAAAAGCTAAATTAAATTAAACATTTCAATTAAATGGTGTAAATTAATCAGATTTTGTTTAAATGTACACACTGTTACCCGATGGATAGAGGCAGGGGCGCCGCTAAGGGGGGGAAAGTTAGGACGATTCTAAGGGCCCATGCTCTCTAGGGGCCCACAGAGATCTGCTTTATAATTAAGAACAGTCCTATAATGTAATATAAATGATGAATGTATTTCTAAATTACAAGTAAAACAATTTATTAGAGATAAAAAATAAAAATACAGCTTATATCTGCCTCTTGTGTCTGTCACTGTCAAATTGCACCCCCAACCCCTTCGCTGTATGGTTCAGTCCGTCAGTAGCGGGAAGAGAGTTGATGCTTTGAGTGCGATCGTCAGTTAAACTGTCAAAGCAGCGATGTCCTCGAGGTTAACATCAGCTGCGTCCCAAATCGCATACTTGTGCACTATTCTACGCCGTTTTGAAGTATAAATGGTGTAAGTAGTGCGTTCACACTGAAAACTCTACAAATAATAAGTGCACTTTAATGACCCGGATGATGCACTCAGCATCATTTATGCGTCTCGGCTCATTTATGGGTCTCATTGTAATATAATTTATTTCTTATTGATTATTATCACTGTTCCAGTGTATTGTACGAGACACTATTGCAGTACAGTTATTTAAATAGTTACACACTGGTGTTTTGTGTGTTTAGAAATATAGAATTTTCAGTGAATATTTGATTACTGTTCCTTTTTTTGTACTACATTTACATTTGAACAATAAATCATCTGCTAGCTACAGTCATCATCGTTCTCTTACTAAATACTAATAAGTAGTGGACAACATCAATAATAAAATGCATACGTCAGTATAACTACATTGCAGACAAAGAGTTTGGATAGCTAGCTTGGTAGTAGGGGGCCCATCCTCATATTTTTTCATGGGGCCCAAAATTGCTAGCGGCGCCCGTGGATAGAGGACAAAGCAAGTCATATGCAGATTCTGCTTGACTGGTGTGTTCAGCATCGAACTCCACGGTGTTATAAATGTGATTGTTCATGTCTTTATTGCAATACGTTATTATTTTAAACGTTACACTGCATCAGTTGATACGGTTGAAAGTAATGTTTTCTAATAAATTAATACCTACGGCAACTTTATTTTCTTTTTTTTTATATTTAAATTTCTATTGCAGAGAGATACAATTCACAGCATCAGTAGACATACATCACTTTTACAGCTTTTACAGTTTAAATTCCCCAATAGGAACCAAAAAGAAATCAAATTTCTTAACAGCGACCGGACATATCCCTTTGCTTTATTTTACATCATCCTTATCAAAACTATATACAGACAAAAGACAGAATAAAAAATAAAAAGGGGGTATGGGGGGTGAAAACAATATTACCAGTAAAACTAAGTCTTTAAACTCTATAGAAGAAAAACATTAGGTTGAGTGGGAGTAATGTACTCAATCCATTTAAACCATAAGTCAACAAAAATATCTATCTGATTGTGCACACTATGTGATTTTCTCCATAATGAATATAGTTTTCAAAACATCAATCAAATCTTGCATTTGTGGTGGATTAGGTTTGTACCAGCATCTAATAATGGCTTTTTTACTTGAAGCAAGGATGACTCTATACACGTATTTGCTTTTTCCTTACAAAGAATCCATTGACAGCATACTCAAGTAGAGTACCTCAAAGCTGAAATCAATTGGAATATTTACCTACGGCAACTTTAATGTACTGTAAAATAGTTTGGTCTATTTATCTTCAGCCCACGGCTCTCAATGATATTTTTGGCCCTTCATATGAAAAAGTTTGAGCACCCCTGCTTTAGACTGTGGGACGTGTTTCAGGTGAAGTGTGCTGCTTGTTTGTTTGTCTGTTTTGTTTGTTGTATGTTTATGACGTGTTGTGATTTATGAACTTTTTGGGGACCGCCTCGAAAATGAGATGATTCAATTCAAATTCAAATATATGATTGATTTGCAGAAAAAAGCATCTTGTAAACCAGTGAAGAAGCGCAGAGGAAGGCAGCGGCAGAGACTGAAGCTGATGAGGATGATCATAAACAGCTGGCAGAGGCTGCTGAGCGTCACGGCTTATTAAACTACACACTGATCTCAGTTCAGCTCCAGCACTATTTAAACCACTATGCACCTTCACCATTATTTATTCACTTTGAAATACAAGGAGTTTTGTCAGTGAACCGATAAGCTGAGGTTGTGTAGAAACACATAGAGTTCTCTCCCTGGTTGTATAGCACGGGGTATGATTTTTTTTTTTTAAAGCAATTCATGTTACATGATACACATTTATGAACACACATCCGGTGCTGCATATTGAGCCTAAAATGACTGTTGTAAACATTTAAAGCTGACTATGTTATCCATGTTCTGACACAGTAATTGTACATCATTCTGATTAGAGATTCTGATGAGTGTTTTTTTTTTACTGTGGATTATCTGTGGTTTCGTCTTTTAAATCATCTTATTTGTCCGTATGTCTGTGTTTGAAGTTTTAGTGTGCGATTCGGACAGAGAAGTGCTTTGGAAACTGTCAGTCATTCGATCAGATATCAATACTGCCAATGTTTCAGAAACTCATTACAGACATCACTCTCTCTGTAATTATGCTGCTTTGGTGCTGCTGACTGATGACCAGTTCTGTTCATTCTTTTAATAAATCCTTGTTTCGTGTAAGTAGATTTTAAAAAATAAAAATAAATAAATAAAAATGTTGCGTGTGTCTTTCTTATTTGGTGGATTTTTTACAAAGTCATTCATTCATTCGTTTTCTTTTCGGCTTCGTCCATTTATTCATTAGGGGTCACCACAGTGGAATGAACCACCAACTTATTCAGCATATGTTTACCATACCTGTCAACATTGAGATGTGAAAATAAGGGATACGCCCACCTTAATAAGGGATACCCCCCGCTCTTTTTTTTAAGAAAAAATAAATAGTATACATTAGCAAACAGTTTAGCTTATTAAAATTAGCTATTTTAAAAAAAGAATCAAGTTATCAAATCTCATTAATCTTCTCGCTGTATCACTTACACATTCTGAATAAAGAGCAACGAATGAGTCTCATTTATTTAGATTTGTTTATTAGATTACATAACTAACAGAGGTGTCTCTTTAAAAATGCACACATCTATCGTTATAATGAAAGCATTCGATTGCTTTCCTAACGTTTTATGCTCATTTAGGACAAAATTTGTTGTGTTTGGGAAAAAAACCCATCAAGGTCAAATCTTTAGATGTTATTATTATTAATTATGTGTATATGTCTGTTCAAAGACGCACCCAAAACCCAGTACCCACTTTCGCTCCACTTCAAATCACATGTACAGAATCTGTTTAGGAAACAGCGTCTATTTATCACTATGGAGCGCGTCAGCTGACAGTCACACACCGCTTTATGACTGTTTTGAGGATTACAGAAGAGGAGCGACGGCACCTGTAATGAAAAGGAAAGGGAATCCCGCAGTTTTTATATTTATTTCAAAGTGTTTTCATGCCTAAATAAAATGAAAGCACAGAACTGACTCACATTTAAGAGCAAGGGGTGGCCCCTGGTGGTTCGGCGGTATGGGTTGCGCATAGGGAGGATCGGCTCTTTAATGTTTATTGCCACCCTTCAGAGAAAGACTGAAAATACGGGACAAATATGGGAAAATACTTTTATGGGATAATAGTGGGATAGAACTGTAAAATACGGGAGAATCCCGGGAAAAAACGGAAGGGTTGACAGGTATGATGTTTACCCATCACTGGGAAACGGAGTGAAACTGTCCCTGTGTCACGATCACCAGTGATCTTAACTGGAGAAGATGCACAATCACACAAGAACTACAAATCCGCCTGGTTATTGACTACATCTGCACTCATGCAGCACACTCACACTACTGCTCCAAGTCACCACTGATTGCACACACACCACCTGAGGATTGTCAAGGACTGATTGCACACGCTATTTTAATCCACACAGAAACACTCACTGTTGCTGAGTCTTTTTTGCTTCATGTGACATTACAAAGCGTTTCCTTGGACTTGTTTTCCCATGTTTCTACCTTCGCCTTGCTAATCTGTTTATTCCTGCCTGCCGCCAGCCTATTTTTGACCACGATTCTGGACTGTCTGTATTCATCTGTTTATTCCTGTTGACCACTGCTTACCTGACATCGCTAATAAATCTGCATGTGGATCCACACCTCAGTTGTCAGTGTCACATCCCCGTGTTACACCCTGGCAGCATTAGAGAAATAACCTCTAAGAAAATGTTCAAGAAACATTTCTAAATCTGGTTTATAGAGCATCAGATGTGTCATCATTCCTATTAGCATGAACCTACCCAGCATGTTACTTGTTTAAATGTTGACCATGATTTGTTTAAATGTGCCTTATTCTTGTCTCTTATTACACAATGTTGGTGTTGTAAGTTTAATTTGTACTTATACATTATTTATTAAGGTCTACTGTGTCTATTTTAGTGCTTCTTAACTATGCTTGGATGATTGTGTAATTTTTTTTTAGGTTGACAATTTTAACATCTGTCCAGGGACAACAGATGAAAAATTCTGGTGCATTTGCAGAAGTGCTTATTAATGAAAACTGTCCCTGTCAAATAAACAAATAAATATTCATTCATTCATTTGTTGTAAAAATAAAAATGAATGAATGAGAGAGAACCCAGTCCAGGAGACTCGAAACACGCTGAAATCTTTTATTGAGACGTGTTGGTTAATCTGCAGTCATACAACGTCTTCAAGAAGTCCTGCAGGAGCCTATTGGAGGTCTGCAGTCTGCGAGTTTGATCACAAGTCTGATTTGAGACAAAGATGTCCTGTAAATACAAATGCTGGATAAGTTGGCGGTTCATTCCACTGTGGCGACTACAGATTATTAAAGGGACTAAGCCGAAAAGAAAATGAATGAATGAATAATTTAATTTAATCTTATTTTATTTTATTTTATTTTATATGCAGACCTTGCTTAGTCCATATCCTTTCTTTTTAATAATTTTAATAATTTGCTTTATTTATTTATATAATTTTTTCCCTCTTTTCCAATTATTTTGCTTCTTTGGTGCTTCTGATTCTCGTCTTTTTCGAAGTGAATTCCTTATTTAAGTCCATGTTTTATTTAAAAATATGTTATTTTCCTTTTTTAAAATGAAATATTTCTGTAAGTAGATTATGTTTATATATATTTTATTATTATTTAAGTGATAATTTTACTGCTCTACTTGTACACATTTATGTACGATTCTTTCTTTCAAAATCTAAGTACATTTCTTTGGTGCTTCATTCATTCATTCATTTTCTTTTCGGCTTAGTCCCTTTATTAATTCGGGGTCGCCACAGCGAAATGATACGCCAACTTCTCCAGCATTTGTTTTATGCAGCAGATGCCCTTCCAGCCACAACCCATCTCTGGGAAACATCCATACATTCTCATTCACACACATACATACACTGCGGACAATTTAGCTTACCCAATTAACCTGTACCGCATATCTTTGGACTGTGGGGGAAACCATGTTCAACCACAGGGAGAACATGCAAACTGAAATGCCAACTGACCCAGCCGAGGCTCGAACCAGCAACCTTCTTGCTGTGAGGTGACAACACTTCCTACTGCGCCACGTGTCGCTCTTTGGCGCGTTTTTATTCCTTCCACAAACTTGCTATTTTATTTCATTTTATTTTATAACAATAGATTAGACAGACATAACATACATTTTATTTTCTTGTTTATTTTCTTGTTTTACTTTTTTCCAATTATAAATCCACTGAACGTCTGAAAATATATATTTTAAAGTATTATAACTACTTTTTTCCTTAATACTTGATTAAAGATATTATTGTCTGCTTCTGTTTTTGCGTGTGAATTCATTTTAGGAGTCCACTTTTTTGCGTGTAGATTTAAAACTAAATGCAATTGTCTTTTCTTCTAAAATGTACGTATTTTATTCCTTCACCAACGTTTGCTCTTACCTCATTAGAGTCAATGACTGCGTTCAAAATCGCATACTTCCATCCTATTAGGTATGGAAAAAGCAGTAGGCGAGCGTTTGAGTATGTTTGAAACCCGATGTTCACAAAACAGTAGGCGAGAATTACCTCAATCCTCGCGAGATTCGGCCGTACGTATACTTAATTTAAATCAGGCTAAAGCACTACTGTACACAAAGATGAAAATCACTCTTGGATGGCCTACAGTAAGTAACACAACACTGATGTCTATATAATAAAATATTACAATAATTCTCCATATCTTCTGGTATAAATATGATGAGTTCATATGTAAAAAACCTTTAAATGTCATTTGTTCAAAAAATTTGCAAGCACCGGTGTGTATATCAGTAAGTTCACTTTTATGGCATAAAAAATGGTTCTTTGCATTGCCGTTAAAGTGACACAACTACAAAAATATTGGAGGCTGAGAAAAAACTATTCGGTAGAGTTGTACGTTACTGATGCGAGGTGCTTCTGTCCCTGTCATCTTATTTATATTATTATGGGATTGTTATAATTTTTATTAATTAAAGAAAAACTTACAATTTATACAGGCTCTGAAAAACATGGATGTATCTTTTACAATTAACAAAAACGACATTAATATAATGGGTTTCTTGTATTATATGAGATTATATGCACACAAATGCACAATGAGAATATTTGCGTTGAATAATCAAATAAGACAGGAAAACAAGCGAGATTTAAGCAGGTGGATGAAAAATGTTATACAAACAATACAGACAATAAGTTCATGTTAACTTTTGTAAATAAAAATATTAATTTAAATTACGATTCATTAAACCTGCAATTCCTTCAAAGTTGTTGCGCTTGACAGTCACGTGATAACGTAAACATGGCGGATGACGTACGATCCCATTCATACTCAACGAGATTTGGCTGTTGAGTGCCTACTCTTTTAGTCCTCGTTAAGTAAGTACTCATTCAAATTGAGTACCTACTCATTGAGTATGCGGTTTCGAACGCAGCAAATGACTTTTATATTTTCACAAACGTAGGGCTTTTATTTTAAAGTCGACCCGCGCGTGCTACCTGCACGTCAGCATTCGCTCGCACGCATGCGCATTATGTGCACTTCCTATTGTCATTATTATTGTGTAGTATTTGTCCATCTCCATGTAGCCGGGAATTATTGTAATATTTACCTCTGTTCACATCTCGTTACTTCATGCTTACTTTCCTTTTCTCCGCCATTTTCTGCGCCGCGTACCTGTCTCCGATCATTAGTCATGTTAAAGGAAGAGACTTTACTGAGCAGGACATGTCTCATTACAGGTGACATTTACTTATTTATGCACCCAACATTAATTATTGAGTGGGTGAGATGATCATGGTGTCGTATAGAAACAATTAGGTGTTTCGAATTAAGTGGCAATTAAATAATCCAAGTCGTGGGTTTTCATGGATAGGTATTTACTCTTAGTCAATGAGATTAGCCATATGTTCATGTCTCAGTGTGTAGTGTGCACTACCTAGCGTGTCACCTGTATAGCCGTGTAATTAGAGAATATTGAATATTCGTTATGGAAACTGCTCAAGAGTTGTTGCCTGTTTATTTCTACAGGGACAGAGTAAAGTCCATGTTTTACCATGCTTATAACAGCTATCTGGACAATGCATATCCATATGATGAGCTGAGACCACTGACCTGTGATGGACAGGACACATGGGGCAGGTATGAGCTTACTATATAGTGTCTAGATGAAAAACCGAGGACATTTTTTTAGTTCAGCTGTCAAAATAGTGTTGAAATCTCACTTATGACTAGGACCAGACGGAATCTGCGGACATTTTTTGCTATTTTTGCGGAGTATTTTGTTAAAAATCTGCAGATTTATACGGAATGATATAAGGCAGTATATCAACTAAAACCTTAATATATGAAATAAAAAGTAATACCTTTTATAACTTTTATTTAATGTTTACAATGCGAATCCAATTAGATCCACTTTATTTAGTAAACAAAGCAAGTCTCTCATATAAAATCTCTACTAATAAACAGAAAATATTACTTTACAAACTGTATTGTAAATAAATCATATGAATATTTTTATATTAGTCAGTAATATTGCTGAAATTAGTTTGAAAACTGTATAAATATAAATTCACACACATTTACACAAGTAAATAAACAGAATCAATGATGGGCTAAAAATCTGCGGAAATCTGTGCGCGCAGATTCCGTTGTGGGTCTACGTATGACTTCTATGACTTTAAAGGATGGGGAAAATACATACAGTAATGTATATCTTTCATTGGGACTGTCCTCAGAAAATGGATTGAGGTAAAGTTGGCTTTATATTTACACATTCAGACTTTCACCATTTAATATAATTTCAAATATTATTTAAATAGGAAAATCATACATTTAAAAAAAAAACTTGCTGTTTTAAATATTTGAGTTAAATGATGAACTTTTCTAGTCATCTCAACTTGCATCAATCAGACTGACAAAAAATATTAAGTTAAATTTTCATAACTTAAAAAAATTAGTTGGAACCTGATTAACTTATTAAAATAAAACAAAGCAACAAATAAACATTTGCTGTCATGACTTTTTACATTGAAATTTTTACAGTGTTTTAGCAGCCAATGGCTATCGATGTACAATATTGTTTACAGCTTATTAAATAGCACTGTTGTTTTGTAGTCATACTTGCATACATTTCAGACTCAGTTTTCAAAGTTACATTCAATTCTGTATTAGTCTTTAAACATTTGTTTTTGCTTTACGATTTTATTGAATGCCAAAGTCGGAATCTGAGTTTCTGTCTGCGTAATTCAAGCATATTTCTCACCTTTGCCATAGTTATTAATTGACTACATTTCAGTCACGCAGAGAACAAAGTTACATGAATGGCTTGCTGTTTTTTGGGAAAAATTACAATTAGATTCAGTTCCATAGTTTTAAGTTTTACCTTTGATATTACCTGGGCTGGATTAACCAATGGGTATTATGGGCACAACCCCAGGGGCCCGTGCACATCTGGGGCCCCTGCAAGGGGGGAAAAATGTCGATTTTGGAATGTCTATTTTGGCTAAGTGCAAATAGCGCACCTCGTTAATTCCCGTGCATCACTGTTTGATGAGAACTGTGAGAGGTGTAGCCTCTTAAAGCACATGGCAATATGTTTTGACGCGATCGATCATGAAGCTGGTTCGAATCCAGCGTCTAATAAAAAACGTTCTTCTTTTTTCCCCACTACATATCAAATTTTGCCTACTCTTTATCACGAGGAACACAAGTAGGAATCATCAATAAGTGTGTGTATTATGGAAGTGTCAGATTCATAGAACTGGATTTGAGAGGTATTATATCCAAATCATATGCATTGTAAGTTTTTAGAAATTATACATTAAAAATACCCTTAAATATATATATTTTAGTGCTGTTTCAGTGAACTTGAACAAGTATATTAAAATCCATTAATTTCACTAGTTTTATTAGTGTTTTATTTTTGAAAGTATGATTTAAATGATTTAAAAATAAGTTAAATCGTTGTAGACTAGAAATATATGTACTGTATATCATTTATTTAAGGAATGCGGGCAATACCTTATAGATTAATTTTATTTAAAAATGTATTATATTAGGCGCCACGGTGGCCTAGTGGGTAGCACGTTGGCCTCACAGCAAGAAGGTCGCTGGTTCGATCCCCGGCTGGGCCAGTTGGCATTTCTGTGTGGAGTTTGCATGTTCTCCCCGTGGTTGCGTGGGTTTCCTCCGGGTGCTCCGGTTTCCCCCACAGTCCAAAGACATGCGATACAGGTGAATTGGGTAAGCTAAATTGTCCATAGCGTATGTGTGTGAATGAGAATGTATGGATGTTTCCCAGAGATGGGTTGTGGCTGGAAGGGCATCCGCTGCGTGAAACAAATGCCGGATAAGTTGGCGGTTCATTCCGCTGTGGCGACCCCGGATTAATAAAGGGACTAAGCCAAAAAGAAAATGAATGAATGAATGAATGAATGTATTATATTAATCTTATTTTTTAATTCAACTATAGGGGTGCAGTCAAGTAGGGGGCCCTGCAAGACATTGTGCCCAGGGGCCTCTGAATTCTTAATTCAGGCCTGGATATTGCTGTAAAAAATAAATTATTAGCTTAAATTTACCGACCGTCGACATGGACATGCTGTAAGATTGGATACTCATTCTAAAAACTATTTTTTAGTACTGCTTACATTCTAAATGTCATATCTTCCTCTACCACTTGATCAATAAATATGGCAAGCGCACAAGTGCACTTATAAAAATTCTATTTTTGGAATGTTATCTCAAACTGATCAACGTGTATAAAAATGGGAAATTAATCATTTTCACTGAACATTAAGTTATATGCATTCTTGTTTTGTCAGATTTGTTGTAAAAACTACGCAGTAGCCTATTTTATTTAATTTAATGCAGTTACATCTGAAATAACTTCAAAATTACAGCCAATTACACACTTTTTCAAGTGAAAAGTTTATAAACGTCACATATTACATTAGTTATTAAAATACTTTAAATATTTTAAATGTTAACTTATGCATCAACTTGAGCAGCTGTTTTCCCCACACTACCTGTCTCTGTTTAGCCGATGCAGTGGTGTTGCTTTTTAAATATGTGGTCATATTTGCTATAACTTTGCGTGAGCACATTAAGTTCAGCTGGAAAAAAAAATGCTGATCTCTTGTTTTTCAGATGTTGTCATGGTGACTTTAAATATCTGCGCTCCATTAATAAAGCCTTTATATAGTCGCGGTGTGCACGCTTAACTCTGAATCAGTCTGCTCAGGTTGGATTGACCTAACTCAGCTGTTCTGAAACTGAAAACTCTGAGTATTTAATCTCTCAGTAAGTCAACTCGGAGTTTAAACTTGAACTTTGAGCTAACAAGAGATTAAAAACTCGTTGAACCGAACGGCCCCTGGTCATACTAGCTTTCAATCAGTTGTAGGTGTTATTAATTACAAAGTAACTAAATACTGTAAATAAATAGTTTTTCTGTTAAAATAATTAAGTAAAGGATTATTTTTCATTTTCAGTCAATTTAACTACTGTAATTTATAATGTACTTGCCTTAAATACTGTACATACATTTATCAGTTGTGTATAAATCAATTCAGAGAAGAAGATAAATTGCGTATGTTGTTATAATGCTGCTTACAATAAATGCTTTCTAAATACGAAGAAGAGTAAAAGGACATCACAGTGCTCTAATAGATTTATTTAATGCTAATAAATACACTTTGACTGCTTCAGATTGTCAAAAACATTGTCAAAATCTTAGTGTTTGATCACCAAACATGAATGAATGACACTTAATGACGGTTGTTATAAGCTTGCATAAAATCTCATTCACATTCAGTGACACCTGTAGAAAGCACACTCTTTCATCTCTCTGGCACTTCAACCAATACTTTCACCAGTTTTGTACATTTGAGCCAGACACTTTCTTACAATCGCTCAACATATCAACATTATGCACATATCACATGTGCTTCACACAGGTGAGTGGGTTGACAAACCACCTGCAAAAACACTCCTCCTTCCTTGCTCTAGCACTTAATCCTCTGAGCACTAACAGTTTCTTTGTATAATCAGCACTTCTTGTGTGTATTGCCTCGTTTTGTTGAATTTCTGAATGCCTCCTCAATTTTAAGTCGCTTTGGACAAAAGCATCTGTTAAATGACTCGATGTGAATGTACTAAGAAGTTGCTAATCAGACACTATTTGGTTTTGACTGATTTTTAAATAATTTACTTAAGTTAATAACTTCTCTATTATGACAAGATTTAGAGATTATAATGTATTCAAGGGCTTTGCAATATATAGTTTCACCATTGCAATCTGCACATCTGCAATAGTCATAAATAGATATTATTTGCTTGGTTTTTTTTCTAATCTTACTGCGATAACAACATAAGTGAGTTTAAAGCATTCAGGTGCAAGAAACAATGACATTTGGACCTTTAACCAAGAGGACTTGCGTTTCATTTATATGGTGAAGACTGTGAAGTCTATTATTTTACATTGAATTATTTAATATCAGTGTCTGACTACAAAGACTTCCCAAAATGTCTGCACCTTTATCCTCTTTTGTTTTTTTTTTTGTTTTTTTGTTTTTATACTGTATATTTGGTTCCACTTTATATTATTATTATTATTATATATATTTTTAATTCTACTTATGACTGATTAAGTACCTACCTGTAATTACACGGTTAACCATCCTTTACACCTTAACCCAGCTTTAAATCTAACCCTACGGCCAAACCTGTCCCTAACCCTACCCATATCCCACCTCAAGAGCACTGGAATTGTTCTGCAATACATTATGAATACAGTAAGTACAGGGGTTGGACAATGAAACGGAAAACTCTGTTTAAATTAAGTTTTGGAGGTTTCATGACTAGATTTGACCAGCTTGGTGGCCAATCTTTGGCCCCATTTACACTAGTGCGTTTTCATTTTAAAACGCATAAGTTTTGCTACGGTTACGCCATCCATCCACTCTACGCCGGAGTTTTTAAGCCGCAAAAACGGAGTGTGTTAGAAACGCTGGAGAGGCCATTTTCATTCTAAAACGCTGCTGCCCCGTCCCAGTGTAGATGGAGGAAAACGGAGACCTTTGAAAACGGAGGCGTGGCTGCTGAGATCCGCTGCGTGATTGGGGCTTTTTGGTCATTCCGTAACCTTCCCTTATTCGTCAAGCGCACATGGCTACAACGCCACAGGCAGACGGCAGACCAGCCTTCACTGTAAACACTGTATTTTCGATAGCCATAGATGTTTTATATTCATTTGTTACTTTAAGTAACAACTCGACCTCGTCTTCTGTCCACAAAGATCTCTCTTGCTTTCTTTGCCATCGCGTTCATCGTTCAACCAGCGTTTGTTGACTAACAATGCCCAGCGAGACAAGTGCTTCCTGTTTGTACTTGAAGGCGCATGCCCAGAGTGCGCGAATGGTGACATGATATACGTTTCTGGTGGCGTAGTGTGGAGGGACATCTGTTGAGAGACACTTGGGTGAAACGCTAGTGTGGACGCGGATCGTTTTCATGCTAAAACGCTGTTTTAAAACTAAAATGCACTAGTGTAAACAGGGCCTTTATTCATAGCACCTTCCACCAGTAAGAACAGAGTGTGCAGGTTAAATTAGCAGAGTAGTAGCACAGTTTTCTTTAAAAAATTGCAATGCACACAACTTTTTGGATGATACTTCTAAGTTCAAAAGAGGGCAAATTGTTGGTTCACGTCTCACTGGCGCGTCTGTGACCAAGACAGCAAGTCTTTGTGATGTATTAAGAGCTACAGTATTCAGTGTAATGTCAGCATACCACCAAGAATGACGAACCACATACAACAGGAGTAACTGTAGATACATGAGGAAGCTGTATGAAAGGGATGTCTGGGCGCTAACCCGGATTGTATTTAAAAAAGAAACATATCACAGCTGCCCGGCTCACTACAGAATGAAATGTGCACCTCAACTCTCCTGTTTTCACCAAAACTGGGACAGGGTCAAAATACATGGCTGGGCTGCTATACTTTTGGTCACTCGTGCCAGTGCCAAATGTTGGTATCAATTGTCCTAAGACAGGGCTGTGAACAATGTGAAACATGTATTGTTCCCTGATGAGTCTTTCCCATATCCAGGAGAGTTACAGTGTGGAGAAGCCCCAAAGAAGCGTACTACCCAGACTGTTGCATGCCCAAAAAGAAGCATAGGGATGGAACAGTGATGGTTTAGGCTGCAAAATCATGGCATTCCCTAGGCCCAATGCTTGTGCTTGATGGATGTGTTACTGCCAAGGACTACCAAACCATTCTGGAGGACCATGTGCACCCATTGGTTCAAACATTGTAATCGGTGTCATGTATCAAAATGATAATGCACCAATACACACAGCAAGACTGGTGATAGTGGTTTGATGAACATGAAAGTGAAGAACACCTGCATAGTCACCAGATCTAAATATTAATGCGTGACGGCAACTAATTGCGCCAGACCGCACACCACACACCATGATTTGTGGAGAGGAGACAGAGTGATGAAGCCAGTTATGATATAGGGATGGTTAGGAGGCCATGATAGACAGGCAGTTGGGATGCCGGGGTTAAAGAACATCCTGGGATTTTTAATGACCACAGAGAGTCATCCGAAAGACGGCGCTCACTGAGCAGTATAGAGTCCCCTTCACTATACTGGGGTGTTAGGACCTACACAGACCACAGGTTGAGCGCCCCCTGTTGGCCTCACTAACATCACTTCCGGCAGCAACCTAGCTTTCCCATGTGGTCTCCCATCTAGGTGCTGACCGGGCGCAGCCCTGCTTAGCTTCAGCAGGCGACCATGTGAGAGTTGCTGGCTAAAGAAGAATGGCTTAAAATCCCTCTGGCCACTGTGCAGAACTTTTATCTGTCATTAGATGAATTGATGCTATATTGGCTGCAAAAGGAGGCCCTACGCAATACCAATAAATTATTGTGATTTAAAACCAGGCATTTCGGTTTCATTGTCCAATCTCTGATTTATTTGTTTATGACATGGTAGTTAGTGGGCACCTAATATAAAGTGGAACCATCTAATTTATTGTATTTATTTAGATGTACTGCAACCATTCTGAAATACAAAGTTCTTCACAAGTTGTTCAAACCATCCAGTGAAATAGATCTCATGTCGCTATTTATATCACAAAAAAGCAAATTATTGCAATTTTGCTTTTTCCAATATCATGCAGCCCTTCTGTATGGTGTCACTATAACTTCTCTATTTGTCCGTTTCTCCTTTAGTTTCTCCCTCACACTCATAGATGCTCTGGACACGTTGCTGGTACAAACTTTAATTCAACAAGACTTATCCTTGCCGTGCTGTGGTTCAGGTGTAACGTTTGTTTGTTTTGTTTTTTCTCTCTCTTTCTCTTGTCTTCCCCTTCACAGATTCTAGGAAACCACACAGAGTTTCAGCGTGTGGCCACTCTGCTTCAGGACACTGTTGACTTCGACATTGACGTCAATGCATCTGTGTTTGAGACAAATATACGAGGTACGCTAACTCCTGTTATGTGCTGATTATTACAAAGCCATATTTCAAAATATACAAAAATAGCACACAAAAACTGCATTATTGCAATGCTGAGGTAGGGTCTCAGCAGGGTGTTTTCACACCTCTAGTTTGGAAAAGCTCAGGAAAGTGGGTGTGTCCAGCTTTGTTTAGTTGGGAGTGACGGGGGAGGGAAAGCGGGAAGGTTTTGCATAAAAATGGGAATTTCCAGGCAAAACAAACACAGGCACTGGGGGGAAAGACAGTGACTGTGTTTACATGGATATCGGTTATCAAATTATTTGCCAAATTCTTAATTTGTCAACTTTAACTGCAGTTTGGCACTTTCACTTTTATTCAGGAACATTTCCTGCGTGCCCCCCATGACAAACAAGATGTGAGTAACTGCTGGAGGAGTGCGGTTTTAAGTATGATTGAAGTATTTGATACCGCACGGCGTTTGTTAGAAAAAAAAACCCTCTGCATTTCTCGGTAGCTAAGATGCACTCAGTAGGTAGCGTCAGAAAGTAGCATTAACCAGAAATGACCTCTAAATGGCTGCAGTTGTGTTTATAAACAGAAGGGGTCAGGCTTTTGTTAATGGCTTTACATTTATTTACAGCTTTAGCATTCATGCAGCTACTTTGTCCCAGAGACATCCAAAGGCAGAGGCGGAACCACAACTAAATATTTATGGATTTACTACATTACAAATTCTGTGGATGGATAAGTGTTGTGAAAAACTTCAATGAAAACACATGAATGAACAGTTTCACATGTTGTGATGTGCATAGTGTGTGTGCGTGTGTGTGCTCACCGGCTGCTTCACATGCACACGCGTCAACTGTAGCATAGTTTGAAGTTAAACAAACAGCGGTTTATCATTAGAATTTTATCGTAGTTTTTTTCCACAGTTGACATTAAGAAGGAACATAGAAACGTTATCTGGCCAAGAACTCGCAGCTAAATGTGTCTGAAAAAATATTCAAAGGCTTTTATTTTCATAACCAGCACGGGCATGAATGTGTCTGAATGTTCTGATTGGCTGGAGTAGATGTCCCACGTTCTAAGTGTGAACGCGCGCTTTCTGGCAATGTTCCTTCTGCATTCACACAGCGCAGCATTCCGGCAAATTACTGGTAATGTTACAACTACTCTTTCTGGAAAATTACCGGAACGACTTTACCGGTATTTTTCAAAAAGGGCCTGTTCACACATATAGACCTTTCCGGAAAATTGCCGGTAATTTTCCGGAAAGGTCTATATGTGTAAAAGGGGCTAATATTTAAAAGAGTTAAAACTTGGTCAACTGTTTGGTGGAGCGGCAGTCAAAGAGATATAGACTTTATTTCCTAGTTCAAACCAGAATATCTTGCATCTTTATTTTTGAGTGAAATATGACTTAACGAACTCATTTGTTTTCCAGTTTGCGCAGTGTTTTTGTTGATCTTCTGTTGTCCCCATATTGTCTGCAGTGGTTGGTGGGCTTCTCTCGGCTCATCTGCTTTCCAAGCGTGCTGGGATGAAGGTGGAGGAGGGCTGGCCCTGCTCTGGACCCCTGCTCCGCATGGCAGAGGACGCGGCTCGAAAACTTCTTCCTGGTGAGGAAATGATATTTACGAAATCCTATTTTGAGCACAAATTTAGTGTAATGTAACATTTATGCTGTAAAAAAAATCATTAACAAACCAATAACTAAGACTTTTAGCTCAATAGTCTACTAAATAGCTGCTTATTAGTAGTTAGAAAGGTAGTAGTTGGGTTAAGGTATTGGTAGGCCCACACAGAATCCACAGATTTTTAGCCCATCATTGAGTCAGAATGTATTTTGCTTGTGTACATGTGTGTAAATGTATATTTATTCAGTTTTTTATGCATTTCACTAATATTGTTGTGATATAATAATAGTAGTATCAAAATGTTCATATGATTTATTTACAATACAGTTTGTAAAGTGATATGTCCTATCTTTTAGTAGATATATTGTATGAGAGGCTTGCTTTGTTTACCAAATATGTGGATCTAATTGGATTTGCATTGTAAACATAAATAAAGGTTTAAAATGTTTTTTTTTATTTAATATATATATATATATATATATATTAAGTTTTTAGTTTTGATACTCCTAAAAAAAATCCTCCCACGATCTATAAAAATGTGAGTTTCCAGGCAAAACAAACACAGACACAGGGGGGAAAGACAGTGACTGTGTAATACATGGACATCTGTTATCAAATTATTTGCCAAATTCTTAATTTGTCGACTTGAACTGCAGTTTGGCACTTTCACTTTTATTCAGGAACATTTCCTGCGTGCCCCCCATGACAAACGAGACGTGAGAAACTGCTGGAGGAGTGCGGTTTTAATGGAGTATTTGATACCACACGGCGTATGTTAGAAAAAAAAAAAAACCTCTGCATTTCTCGGTAGCTAAGATGCACTCGGTAGGTAGCATCAGAAAGTAGCATTAACCAGAAATTAACTCCTCCATTCACCTCTCTGTTCCCTCTGCCCGTCTCAGCACAATGGGGAGCAGAGCTTTCAGTCGCTCTGCTCCCAAACTCTGGAACTCTGCTCCCAAACTCTGGACTCTCTTCCTCCTGACATCCGCAACATTGACTCTCTCCCTCTGTTTAATTCCAGACTTAAAACTCATCTTTATAACTGCTTACTACACTCTGTTTCATGTCTTTGTATTTTATCATTTTCTCTATTTTATATATTTTTTAAAAATTGTTTATATGATGTTGTACAGTGACCTTGGGTTTTTTGAAAGGCGCTTTACATAAAATTTATTATTATTATTATTATTACTATTATTATTATTATTATTATTTGTATTGATCCCCTCATGCTTTATGATGCACTCTTTTGTTTCGGTAACACTTTATTTTGATGGTCCATTTGAGCATTAGTAGACTGTCTACTTAATATCTGTTGATACTGACATTCAACATGCGACATTTAACTGACTATAAGAAACTTAGCAAGTACATGTCAACTTACACTAAATCTACCCCTAACCCCAACCTAACAGTCTACTTATAATCTAATGAGAATTAGTTGCAATGTAACTTTAATTCAACAAACAGACAATCAAAATAAAGTGTGACCTTTTTTTATTTATCCTGTCTGTTTTCAGCTTTCCAGACGCCTACAGGGATGCCGTATGGCACAGTAAACCTACTGCGGGGAGTGAACCCCGGCGAAACCCCTGTCACCTGCACCGCCGGAGTGGGCACCTTCATCCTGGAGTTCTCCACTCTCAGTCGACTCACCGGAGATCCTGTGTTTGAGAACGTGGCCCGCAAAGCCCTCAGGGCTTTATGGAGAACGCGCTCAGACATCGGCCTGGTAAAATCTCTTTAAGCCATTTGTAGTTCAATCATAACACCAGAGCACTTCATACCCAAATTAGTTTGCTTTATAAAGGTTAGTTCACCTCAGAATGAATATGTTGTCTTTTAATCATCCTCATATCCTTTGAAACCTTAAAGACCCAATCGTAATTCTATTTTTGTACCCCTTGGCCCTTATAACTGAGTGTGAAGAGGAAGGGTTTCAAATTGTACCCCTAAGAAATGGGACAGCACCTACACACGTCATCATACTGTATGTCGTAGAGCATAGTGATCAGACGATCACGACTGCTGTAGTTGTTCCAGTTGTGTTATTTTTTGGTATTTATCTTCAAGAAATCAATGAAGGCATATGTTATGTTATCATAACGATCTAATGTGGCAATAAGATCATAATTGTACTGCACATATACACAGTGGACATATTCATCTATGCAAACACATGAAAACAAAATTAACATTATTGCAGACACTGTAAAATGTCATTCCCAGCCACTAGACATTACTGACAGAGTATTCGAGCGTCATCGAGTGACCAAATGTTGCGGGACTGCAATACAGAAGTTATTATTATTATTATGGATTATAGATTATAGCCAAATTTAGCGTTTTTATTTTAGCATTTTTTTTTTTAAGCATAATGGTAAAAAGGCAGTGGATGCCCTTCCGGCTGCAACGCATTTCTGGGAAACATCCATACATTCTCATTCACACACATACAGTACAGATAATTTAGCCTACCTAATTCACCGGTACCGCTTGTCTTTGGACTGGCATGGAAATCAAAGCACATGGAGGAAACCCACGCAAACACGGGAAGAACATGCAAACTCCACACAGAAACGCCAACTGACTCAGACGAGGCTCGAACCAGCGACCTTCTTGCTGTGAGGCGACAGCACTACCTACTGCGCCACCGTGTCGCCAATATAATTGTTGAAAAATATAATTAATCTGGGAAATATAATTGTAAAACAATGAAATTGATCTGCTTCTCTCAATTGTTACATTTATGTCCAGTATTTAAGGCAAGTACATTAAAATGAACTGTAACTGAATTACCTAGAAATGAAAAGTAATCTATTTTTTTTAGTAGTAAAGTAATTTAAATACAATAACTAATTACACCTTACTCTGGTTCTCTTTATGTTTCTTTTTTATTCGCTGAATGGAGAATGGGGCGCCACGGTGGCGTGGTGAGTGGCACGTTCGCCTCACAGCAAGAAGGTCGCTGGTTCGAGCCTCGGCTGGGTCAGTTGGCATTTCTGTGTGGAGTTTGCGTGTTCTCCCCGTGGTTGCGTGGGTTTCCTCCGGGTGCTCGAATGAATGAATGAATGAATGAATATATATATATATATATATACACATTTGTTTATTAATATATATTTTAAATTTATTTATTAATATTATTATTATTTTGGGATATTTAGTAGAGCTATGAGATTAGTCAAAAATAAAATTGCATATATGATGGAGCAAAATCAGGTAAGCATGGTTGTAGTAAATCTCCTCTGAAGGCTAGAGGTTACCCTCATGCCAAATCTCCAAACACCCACAAACAAGAAATCCAGAAAATACACATAGCATGACATTATAACCTGAAAATTTAACTCCTTTCATTGATTAAGTGTGACAAATAATTACATGGGGGCGAAATAGTGGCGCAGTAGGTAGTCCTGTCGCTTCACTGCAAGAAGGTTGCTGGTTTTAGCCTCAGTTGGGTCAGTTGGCATTTCTGTGTGGAGCTTGCATGTTCTCCCTGGGTTCTCTTGGATTTCCTCCGGGTGCTCCGGTTTCCCCCTTCAAGTCCAAAGACATGCGGTATAGGTGAATTGGGTAGGCTAAATTGTCCATAGTGTATGAGTGTGAATGGATGTTTCCCAGAGATGGGTTGCAGCTGGAAGGGCATCCGCTGCTTAAACAAATGCTAGATAAGTTGGCGGTTCATTCCGCTGTGGCGACCCCAGATTAATAAAGGGACTAAGCCAAAAAGAAAATGAATGAATGGAGAATAGATCGAAATCTTTCCGAATTTTTAAAAAATATCTGCAATTGTGTTCTAAAGATAATCCTCTCATATTCTCGAATGGACAGTCAATAGTAACAAACTTTTACTTGTTGGATCAGCTGTTTACCCTACATTTGTTCATTCTTTCATTTTCCTTCGGCTTAGTCTCTATTTCACAAGTCGCCACAGTGGATTGAACCCCCCAACTATTCCAGCTTATTTGTACACAGCGAATGCTCTTCCGGCTGCAACCCAGTACTGGGAAACATCTATACAAACTCATTCGCACACACACACATTCACTACGGCCAATTTAGTTTATTCAATTCACCTATAGAACATGTCTTTGGACTGTGGGGGAAACCGAAGCACCTGGAGGAAACCAATGCTATGCAAACTCCACACAGAAATGCCAACTGGCTCAGCCGGGACTCGAACTAACAACCTTGCTGTGAGGCGACAGTGCTAACCACTGAGCCACCATGCCACCCCCTAATCCTACATTGTTCGTCATTAAGTTATTTCCTAGTAAATTCAAACATAACTACTTCTGTGATGTCCAATATACTGTATTAATGTTGTGTCTGACCTTCCTGTACCCATCAGTCCTACTGACTGCAGAAATGCTTAGGCCAAATGCCTCTAATGACGCTAATATTTACCTTTTAGCTGCTGCTTTCTTACCAGG
Source organism: Danio albolineatus (assembly GCA_903798035.1). NCBI lineage: Eukaryota > Metazoa > Chordata > Actinopteri > Cypriniformes > Danionidae > Danio > Danio albolineatus. The sequence goes on from CAIGQQ010000835.1 coordinate 3,805,085, forward strand.
GCGTTAATCGCCTTAACAGCAATTAGTAGGACAGAATGCCTGATTAAAAAGGCAAAATCTGTGTTTATGTTTGCCCATTGCTGTTGTATACATCCAATTATCCCTGAGTTCACAGAAAACAGATTGTTACGCTTATTCCTGTTTTCTTTTTCTGAGTACTCAGTTCATCAGTGCGTTGGTGTGTAATATAACTGGATATATTTAAGCTGATTTAAAAGGATTACATGTGTTTTTGTTTAGTTTTTTATTATTGTTTTTTAATATACAGCTCTGAAAAATTTAAATTCTCAGTTTCTCCATTCACAATATATATTTATAGTATGCAGTTTTGCATTTAAGTAAAACATACACTACCGGTCAAAGGTTTGGGGTCAGTAGGATTTTTAAATGTTTTAAAATAAACTTATCCTGCTGACCAGGGCTACATTTATTTAATCAAAAATACAGTAAAAGTCGTGTAGTTGTGAAATGTTATTGCACAATAAAATAACTGTTCTAAAGTAGATTATAATGTAGTTAATAAAGAATGTAGTTAATAACTCTGTTTAAAAAAGTAGTTAAGAAATCAGTAATAACTCTGTGGTCATGAACAGTGTTTGCACGTGTGTGAGCCCAGGGAAACACTTTGCTACTCTGTTTACACACAAAGAGGGTTTACATTGTAGTCCTAAAGCCCTAGTTAATTACAAGGTTCAGAGAAAGTGTGGAAAGAGATCATGTTTTTATTGTGCAAAATAGCTAAAACTATATAAATGGACCAAAAATGAGAAAAAGAAAACATTTAAAAACGTTATACCTTTAAAAAGAGATTACATTTTTCATTTTTTCCTTAAATATAAAAAATGCCTTTGACTGACTTTTATTTAGCATTTAATTGTAGCACTCTGGGATTCCATTCACATATAAAGTGCGTTATGAATGAGGTACACTACCTGACAAAAAAGTCTTGTTGTCAATCTGAGTTGTAAGAGAAACAGATAATAACTTGACTTCTAGTTGATCATTTGGAAAAGAGGCAGAAGGTTGATTTTTCCGATGAATCATCAGTTGAACTGCATCACAACCATCACAAATACTGCAGAAGACCTACTGGAACCCACATGGAGCCAAGATTCTCACAGAAATCAGTCGTGTTTTGTGAAGGAAACATTATGGTTTGAGGTTACATTCAGTATGGGGGCGTGTGCGAGATCTGCAGAGTGGATGGCAACATCAACAGCCTGAGGTATCAGGACATTTGTGCTGCCCATTACATTACAAACCACAGGAGGAGGCAAATTCTTCTGATTCTGATACCAAATGATCAACTAGAAGTCAAGTTATTATTTATTGTTCCTATGACTTGAATAGACGATAAGACTTTTTTCAGGTAGAGTATATTAATATTTTTATTATTAAATATATTCAGCTACAGAAAAAAATTATGAAAATGATCAGTTTCCATGCATTTATTATGTATTGTTTCAGTAAACTTCAGTTCATTTGCTTTATTTGATTTTTCACCAAATATTATTTTCTGAACTCTACTAAAATTTAAACATCATTGTGCTGCCTAACAATGAAAAAAAAACTTTGAGTTATTTTAAACAACAAAAAGTGGTAAGAATGATAGCATTTTTATTTTAGGAATTTCATCAATAGATTACAGAATAAAACAAAATACACTACCTGTCAAAAGTTTGGGGTCAGGTTTTTTTTTTAATGTTTTTTTATTATTCTGTTCATCAAGGCAGCATTTATAAAATGCAAAAAGTGAATTGTTAAATTGTCTGTAGTTTCAAATGAAATTGTTACCAGTAATAATAATATAAATAATAATAATAATGATAATAATAATAATAGTTAATACTAGAGTGATTTTCCCAGAGATGGGTTGCGGCTGGAAGGGCATCCGCTGCGTAAAACAAATGCTGGATAAGTTGGCGGTTAATTCCGCTGTGGCGACCCCGGATTAATAAAGGGACTAAGCCGAAAAGAAAATGAATGAATGACTAGAGTGATTTCTGAAGGATCATGTGACTCTGAAGACCGGAGTAAGGAAGCTGAAAATCCATCATTAAAATCACTTGAATTAATTATTAAATTAAAAATGCATATTCATCAGGCAGTAACTAATAAAGGGATTGTCTTAAAAGGATTCTGCATTCAAAAGTTATTTTTCTGTCAATTCCTCATCCTCATTTTGTTGGAAATTTTCATCTTCATGACGTCGCCTCACAGCAAGAAGGTCGCTGGTTCGAGCCTCGGCTGGGTCAGTTGGCATTCTATGTGGAGTTTGCATGTTCTCCCTGTGTTCACTTGGGTTTCCTCCGGGTGCTCCGGTTTCCCCCACAAGTCCAAAGACGTGGTATAGGTGAATTGGGTAAGCTAAAATTGTCCGTAGTGTATAAGTGTGAATGAGTGTGTATGGATGTTTCCCAGTGATGGGTTGCAGCTGGAAGGGCATCCGCTGCGTAAAACATATGTTGGATAAGTTGGCGGTTCATTCCGCTGTGGCGACCCCAGATTACTAAAGGGACTAAGCCGAAAAGAAAATGAATGAATGAATCTTCATTGATTTGTTTGGACATTTTGGAAGCAATCTGACAGCACCCTCATCCTCCAAAGACCACTATGGCCCCAACTCATTCAAAGTCCAGAAAGTTACCAAAAATATCCTCAAATCAGTGGTTCAATCTGAATATTAGGAAGCTATAAGAATACATTTGTGTCACATAAAACAAAAACTGTTGACCTCATTCGACAGTTTCTTCATCTCAGTGTCAGTATAGGGGGCATGTTCCATCAAAAGTATTTTAAATTGTATTTTAATTTCAGTATAAATAAAACGAAAGATCATTATTAATGTTGTTGTTGATATTTTTAAACAAAATGTATTTTTTTTAATTGGATGTCTTCGAAAACATCCAACAAAGTCTGCTCACGGCTACAGCCACAGTATTCTTAACCTCTTACTGTTATTTTGCTACAAAAGAATGATGCGCAAAAAGAAAGTCCCACCCCTGCTCATTATTTTGTTTCAATTGAAAATACATCAACAGATAAAAGAAACTAAAATAAAAAGTAACTTTCGTTTTATGTGTATATTAATAAAAGTGTCCTCAACCCCCTCATGTTTTCAGGTGGGAAACCATATAGATGTTATAACGTCGAAGTGGGTTGCTCAGGACGCAGGGATTGGAGCAGGAGTTGATTCATACTTCGAATATCTTGTAAAGGGTGCCATCATGCTTCAAGATGAGGAGCTGCTGACAATGTTCCATGGTAAACATTGAGTTATTAAAGCAATAGCTGACATACCTTACACAACTATTATATATGTGGTTAAGGCCTTGCTAATTCATTTGCTAAAGTTCGTTTTGAATAGCTAAACTCAACACCAAGTGATTGCTGTATATCTTCTCTTATCTTGTTTGTTTGAAAGCATTATCGACTTTCAAATGTGTGTTGCAGAATTTGATAAGTCCATAAAGAACTACACTAAGTTTGATGATTGGTATCTGTGGGTGCAGATGCATAAAGGAACCGTATCAATGCCTGTGTTTCAGTCTCTGGAGGCGTTCTGGCCTGGAATGCAGGTGAGAAAACTGTAAAATATGTCACAAGGGAATGAAAAAATGCGGTTTTCAGTACATGACTCATTCCAGAGTTCATTTTGAGCATTTTCCATTTGTTTTACTTATACTGGAATTATATACAAAAAAAGAAGTGCAGTTAATGTACTGTAAGCTAAATACATTAATAAAAAAGTAAACTGTGATGGGACATATTTGATTATTTAACTAATGTTACTAAAATAATTGGTAAACTTTTTAAACCATAACAGAGCTGGCAGTAACAGAGTTGAAACAGAGTGACAGTACAGTAAGATGATAGTAAGAGAGTTGACAGTAACAGAGTTGACAGAAACAGTTGACCATAACAGAGTAATAGAATTGACCGTTGAATTGAGAGTTGACAGTAACAGAATTGACAGTAAGATGATAGTAAGAGAGTTGATAGTAAGAGAGTTGACCGTAACAGCGTTGACAGAAACAATTGACCATTACAGGGTAACAGAGTTGACAGAGAGTTGACCGTAACAGAGTTGACAGAAAACAATTTACCATTACAGGGTAACAGAGTTGACAGTGAGAGAGTTGAAAGTAAGAGAGTTGAAAGTAAGAGAGTTGACAGTAAGATAACAGTAACAGAGTTGACAGTAAATTGACAGTAAGATAGTAGACAATAACAGAGTTGACAGAAACGGTGTTGACAGAAACAGAGTTGACAGTGGCAGAGTTTACAGTAACAGAGTTGACCGTAACTGAGTTGACTGTAAATGAGCTGACAGAAACAATTGTCGATAATGGAGTAGCAGAGTTGACAGTGACAGAGTTGACAGAAATCTAGTTGACAGTAAGATGACAGTAACAGAGCTGATAGTAAGAGAGTTGACAGTAGCAGAGTTAACATAAACAATTGACCATAACAGAGTAACAGAGTTGACAATAAGAGAGTTGACAGTAAGAGAGTTGGCAGTAAGTCAGTTGGCAGTAAGAGAGTAGGCAGTAACAGAGTAGGCAGTAACAGAGTAGGCAGTAACAGAGTAGGCAGTACGAGAGTTGGCAGTACGAGAGTTGGCAGTACGAGAGTTGGCAGTAC
>CAIGQQ010000835.1:3810286-3821427 GCA_903798035.1 Danio albolineatus
GCAGTAAGTCAGTTGGCAGTAACAGAGTTGGCAGTAAGTCAGTTGGCTGTAAGAGAGTTGGCATTAACGGAGTAGGCAGTAACAGAGTAGGTAGTAACAGACTTGTCAGTTGGCAGTAAGTCAGTTGGCAGTAACAGAGTTGGCAGTTAGTCAGTTGGCAGTAACAGAGTTGGCAGTAACAGAGTTGGCAGTAAGTCAGTTGGCAGTAAGTCAGTAGGCAGTAACAGAGTTGGCAGTAAGTCAGTTGGCAGTACCAGAGTAGGCAGTAACAGAGTTGGCAGTAAGAGAGTTGACTGTAAAAAGTTGACGTTCCATCAAAATGCTAACATCAAACCAGATACCACAAGACATGGCTAAAGCAAAATCGTATGCATTTTTATTCAAATTATTGTTTTTAAAATGTGAATGAGAAATATCACTGAATACTGAAATATCACAGTAACAAATCCCTGCAAATCACAGAAACAATTGAATGTTATCCATAACATTTTGTACAAATTAATGAGAGACAGAATCACTTGGAGCAAGCCTCATGCTTTTTCTCGCAGTAATTTTCAAGATTGTTATATTTTTTTATAATTGATGTACCAGAGTTGACCAGAATGTAGCGGCAGACACTAAATGTATTAACTGAAATTGCAAATAATACAGAAAATTGATGTTTCATGCAAATGTTAATTTAACTTGTTAGACTTCATGATAATTGAAGCTGAATGAGTAATGCAAGATGCAAAAATTTATAGATTTATGGAGCCTTTTAATTAATATTTTCAAGACAGAAATGCCCCTAAATACACATAAAAAATGTTAACTTTAGAGACAACTGCTTCATAAAAGTTTTGGATAAATAAAAGAATGTTTATCTAGAAGATGTAAAAAGTTCCCACAATATTAGAATCGCCCATAAAGTATATTCACCATCTAGATTTGCAGTTATAAGCAGATTCCTGTGGCACCTGTTAATATCAGTTTGTTTGTTCGATATCAGAGTTTAATAGGTGATATTTCCAGTGCCACAAAGAGCTTCCACAACTACTACAGCGTGTGGCGTCAGTTTGGAGGTCTCCCAGAATTCTACAGCATTCCTCAAGGTTACACAGTGGACAAGCGAGAGGGATACCCACTGCGGCCAGGTATATAGACAACACACAGCACTAGACAGCCATGCGCAAATAAAAAACATTAGATAATTGGTTTAAACATTATCACATTTATTGTTTACTTTTTCTGTTTTGTTTGGCTCGATCAAGCACCTGCCCTAAAGTTTTCCTTATGCCAAGTTCATTTGTTGGTGATTTCTCAAAATCAGGGCTAAAATCATACAGTCTGAACTCTGCATTACATGTACTGTTGGACTTTTCCTAGTCCTCCCAGGTTAAAACATCAGTCAGAGGCTTTAAATACGTTAATCAATTTAATTAATTAGATGAATAAAGCATTACAGAGCTCTGGGTGTCCGAAAACAGCAACACAGCTGGGCACACACACCCACTTTTTCTCCCCCCCAACCCCCATATTTATCGTCGTCTCTCTTCAGCCTTGCCCAGGGGTGCTTCAGTACGAAAGATCCTCCATCCAGATCAGTTTAATCATCAGTTGTTAGGCAGAACAGGCTAATCTGCACAGAAAAAAGTTGCGCATACACATAACAGAGCCCACAAGAGAGTGAGCCTTCACTCCTCCCGTCCATGATTGTTCCTGTAAACGAGCACACTCTGAAAGTAGTTGTAACATTTTGGTGATAACGAGTTAACTTCTCGGTTATCAGTCGCACAGAGCCATAGTTGTTATGGAGCAAAGTTATATGGGGTTAAGCACATAAGGTTATGTGGATAAACACATCAGCATAAGTTCATGTTATTAGTTAAAAACAGAATTAAACTATTAATGCAAGGATTAGTCTAATAATGGATAGGATAACGTTAAAATCATCAAAAACTCCTTCACAACACAATTCTAGATTCCCATTGTTGCACATTTCTGCTGTGTGATTGGCTCTTAGATCAAAAGAGTCCAGAGCTTATCATTGTTATTGACATTTTATTACGATTCGATAAAATATCGTTTACTGGCCCAGCCCTATTGTGCAGCCCTGATTCCTTTTATTTATTTGCTTTTCTGGTATTATTATTGTTTAGCTTTTTTTCTGAGAAATTGAAATCTGCTAATGTTGTCTTTTCAGACCTAAACCGTGCTGCTTTAACTGCTGTTCTGAGGACCATCAGCTACGAGACTGTCCAAAGGTGTTTCTCTTTGATTATACACAACAGTTCTGTTTATAGAGGATGCATATTTAAATTCTATTTCACGATTGTAAATCAGAATTTGAGTGTGTTTAAATTTTTTACATTTCATGTTTTATCAAGCCCAAAGATATGGCGCGCATTAATGAAAAGAGGAAGGAGTTTTCCCAGAACAATCAGAGCAACCAGCGCTACCATGCAGAGGAGGTGGAGGAGCGATTTGCAAAGTACAAACCTGGAATAATGAGGTCAGCCATATTGTGAACTATTAGTAACTGCATGTTTGTTTGACTTTGATTTTTAAATTCCAATTTTAATTTAATTTCAAATTTTATTTTGATGCCAAAAAATCTGTAGTGTGTTAAATAAAGATTGTTTTCTATAAATATATTTATTAGATTTCTCACTGAAGTCAGAAATATCAGCCCTTTTTCAAATATTTCCCAAATGATGTTTAACAGAGCAAGGAATTTTTCACAGTATTTTCTTTAATATTTTTTCTTCTGGAAAAAGTTTTATTTGTTTTATTTTGACTAGAATAAAAGCAGTTTCAATTTGTTTTTAAAACCATTTAAAGATCAATATAATAGCCCCCTTAAGCTATATATATATATATATATATAATTTTTTCTATTCCAACAGAAAACAGCACTGTTATAAAATTATTTGCCTTAAGACTGATTTATACTACTATTTCGAGTTATCGGCGTCACCCACAGCAGCTCTCTTGCACGTAGGCATTTATACTTCTGCACGCTGTTTGTGTTGCTCTAGTAGGTTTTTATGTTCTTCTGTGACGTGTTTCTTCGTGGGTGTTGTGTTTTTTCTGAACGCTACCTTAATGTACAAGTAGTTTAAACTCGCTCATTCAGAGGCGGGAACTGGCGGACGTAAACACTCGCTCCAACGGGTTCGCATGACTCTCAGTCTCGCCCACACTTGTCACTGCTACCAAGCCGACCAATCACAGAGTTTGCGCTATACATCAATGCGACATGTAGTTACATTTTTAGAGAGGTGCACGTCAGCTTCAGCGTCATCACTGCGATGGCTATGCGACTGCACGAAGGCTGTGCCATAGATCTGCGCTTTGTGCAAAAACATAAAGCAGCCTTTAGCCTAACTTGCCTAATTAAGCTAGTTAAGCCTTTAAATGTCACTTTAAGCTGAATACTAGTATCTTGAAAAATATCTAGTCAAATATTATTTGTTCATCATCATGGCAAAGATAAAAGAAATTAGTTATTCAAACTATTATGTTTAGAAATATTGTTTCTGTCAAACAGAAATTAGGGGGAAAATATACAGAGGGGCTTATAATTCTGGAGGGCGAATAATTCTTAAACTCTATATCAGAACTTAATTTTTTTGATTAGTAATATACCTTTCTAATAGCATAATCTGTTCAACTTTAAAGGTAATTTTTCTCAGTATTTAGATTTTAGTTTTTAACCGTTCATCAATTGAAAGCTCATCTTTTAGTGTCAAATATTGGAATTATAAAATTTTTTATGCATTTTTAAAACATTTTTTTTTAGTCAAGATCTTCTTGATGCTCTTGGTATGACTACAAACTCCCTTCCTCCATTCATCTATCGCATGAGGGAGCTTGGCTACCCGCCTGGATGGCTGAAAGAGGCAGAAATGGAAAACTCAGGCCTGATGCTCTATGATGGTAAGAGTGAGTTTTGCGATTCACAAGACTGGTGTTTAAAAAAGCTCTGTTTAATGCTGCATCCCAATTTGCAAACTTATACTACATCCTAAAAGTATGTACATTTTTGTTGAGGTTAAAGTACATACTTTTAAGTGTGTAACAAGAAAATGCACACTTTGGGAAACTGTCAAAGTCCCTTTAAGGCAACGTGCCACTCAGTGGCCATCTTTGAAACACCTGTTGGGTAGTGTGTTTGAATGGGGAAACATCAGATTTTTCACAATGGGTTATATGCACACACACTTCTAATTTCAGTCAGCCAGCCCCAGGGCTTCCGGTTAATTGTCATCCCATACAAAATTGCCACATTTAAGATCTGATTTCTTTTACTGTAAGGATCCGATAATTATTCAGATAAAGCTTTTCTTACATGAAAGTTCTGTTTGCCCTTATATATGTGATTAAAAATGATGGTGTGTTAAAAATAAAACTAAACTGCCATCGAATCTCACTCTTTTTTTGCAAGGATCTAATGATGAAGATGAAAATAACCACAGCCAAAAGATATCCTACGATGTCTCGAAGCTGGTTGATTTTCCAGGCTTCAATGTCAACACACCACCCAACATAAGAGACGTAAGTTTACCATCACTCTCATTACACACACACACACACACACACACACACACACTCACATTTATTATTTATTTGCATGCTTATGTAAACACACCTGTGTTAAAAATGAACTGAGCAAATATATTTCTGTTTAATGTCTTGATTTATTTAAATCCGTCATAAACTTGTACGTTAAATATGTGTTTGTTTATTAATATGCAGGATTTCAGGTCGTTCGGCTCCATTCCAATGCAACCTCAACACTGGAAGGAAAACTTTGCAGCCTTTTTGAGCAACACTTTTCCAACGGTAAAAAAACTACTGTATGGCTCTGTCCAGTAACAGTCTGACTTGATTAATTCATGATAATTACAGTTTGATGTAAGATTCTGCAGGCAGACATGGTGAAAATGTATAGTGGGAGTCTTTAAGATAATATTTTCAATACTGAATGTTCCTAAATGCACTTACAAACAATATTTTTAGATATAGCTTAATTTGTTTTCTTATTCAAAACTGTTTCATTAAAGTTTTTAAAATAATAATAGAAGCAGATGCTAAATGTACCCGCAGTTCTAGAATCATCCATATTTGGATACATTCCTGGTGAGATTATAACATTTGTGTCTCTGCATGTGCACAGCAGGACAGCGGCTGCAGTAAGAGGCCTCATGAGTCTGATTCCACACCCCAGAAGACCAAGAAAAGGAAGTCTGGTTCAGATCAGGCTTTCCACGCATCAGATATGGAGATCGAGTCAGGTACGCAACTTTGGCTTGAAATTGTATTAAATATGCCACTTTGGTGTTTATGTCAGCCGTGATGATAAAATACCAGATTAATTAATCTGATATTATTAATTGAGCAAATAGGATTGTATAAATGTATACAGGGAGTGCAGAATTATTAGGCAAGCTGTATTTTTGAGGATTCATTTTATTATTGAACAACAACCATGTTCTCAATGAACCCAAAAACCTCATTAATATCAAAGCTGAATATTTTTGGAAGTAGTTTTTAGTTTTTGCTATTTTAGGAGGATATCTGTGTGTGCAGGTGACTATAACTGTGCATATTTATTAGGCAACTTAACAAAAAACAAATACATACCTATTTCAATGATTTATTTTCACCAGTGAAACCAATATAACATGTCAACATTCACAAATATACATTTCTGACATTCAAAACCAGAACAAAAACAAATCAGTGAGCAATATAGCCACTTTTCTTTGCAAGGAAACTCAAAAGCCTGCCATCCATGGATTCTGTCAGTGTTTTGATCTGTTCATCATCAACATTGCGTGCAGCAGCAACCACAGCCTCCCAGACACTGTTCAGAGAGGTGTACTGTTTTCCCTCCTTTTAAATCTCACATTTGATGATGGACCACAGGTTCTCTATGGGGTTCAGATCAGGTGAACAAGGAGGCCATGTCATTAGTTTTTCTTCTTTTAGACCCTTTCTTGCCAGCCACGCTGTGGAGTACTTGGACACTATGATGGAGCATTGTCCTGCATGAAAATCATGTTTTTCTTGAAGGATGCAGACTTCTTTCTGTACCACTGCTTGATGAAAGTGTCTTCCAGAAACTGGCAGTAGGACTGGGAGTTGAGCTTGACTCCATCCTCAACCCGAAAAGGCCCCACAAGCTCATCTTTGATGATACCAGCCCAAACCAGTACTCCACCTCTACCTTGCTGGTGTCTGAGTCGGACTGGAGCTCTCTGCCCTTTACCGATCCAGCAACGGGCCCATCCATCTGGCCCATCAAGACTCACTCTCATTTCATCAGTCCATAAAACCTTAGAAAAATCAGTCTTGAGATATTTCTTGGCCCAGTCTGGATGTTTCAGCTTGTGTGTCTTGTTCAGTGGTGGTGGTTTTTCAGCCTTTCTTACCTTGGCCGTGTCTCTGAGTATTGCACACCTTGTGCTTTTGGGCACTCCAGTGATGTTGCAGCTCTGAAATATGGCAAAACTGGTGGCAAGTGGTATCTTGGCAGCTGCACGCTTGACTTTTCTCAGTTCATGGCCAGTTATTTTGCTCCTTGGTTTTTCCACACGCTTCTTGCAACCCTGTTGATTATTTTGAATGAAACGCTTGATTGTTGGATGATCACGCTTCAGAAGCTTGGCAATTTTAAGAGTGCTACGTCCCTCTGCAAGATATCTCACTATTTTTGACTCTTCAGAGCCTGACAAGTCCTTCTTTTGACCCATTTTGCCAAAGGAAAGGAAGTTGCCTAATAATTCTGCACACCTGATATAGGGTGTTGATGTCATTACACCACACCCCTTCTCATTACAGAGATGTACATCACCTCATATGCTTAATTGGTAGTAGGCTTTCGAGCCTATACAGCTTGGAGTAAGACAACATGCATAAAGAGGATGATGTGGTCAAAATACTCATTTGCCTAATAATTCTGCACTCCCTGTATATTATTATATTATATATATTATTTGTTGTACTTACCCATTCACTGCATTCTAAGTTACTAAGCTACTATGACCAGGGTTCATTTATCTCCATTTATCTTCCAAAAAATAAGCTAAAATTGTTAATTTTGATCATTCTACAGATCACGACACGCCTCAAATGAGATCTGAAGGCTTCCAGTTTCACCCGCCTCTCCCTCCCGGCACTTCAAGTTTGGGAACTCCTCCTCCTCTTCCACTGGGAACGCCTCCATCGACTCCTCCCATCCCTAAGGGAACTCCACCAGCGACTCCACCCACAAACGAATCCCCATCCACCCATGCCAGAGCTCAAACGGAGGGCGAAGAGTCCGAGGACGGGCTCACTTTGGAAGAACTAGAGGAGCAGCAGAGGCTTCTTTGGGCCGCCCTTGAGAAAGCGGACACCACAACCAACAGCGATTCTGACACCCCCGTCCCGAGCTCCCCCAGTGTGGTCACTTCTCTTAAACTCGACACCGAAGATGAAGGAGAAAAGATGGAGGACTCCATCCATACGTTTGAAATCAAGAGCACGCCCTCATCACCCGCTGTGAGTAACGTTTGTGAGGATGAGGTGACCGATAAAACCACCAGGGATGAAAAACAGGAGATCGATTTGCAAGCAGAAATAAGCGATATTATTGTCCTGGATGAAGTTTATGGGGAAAACGGGAATCCTGATGCTTCAGACGCTCCACAGAAAAACGTGCAAGAGGCCAGTTCTGAAGTGGCGGATGATATTGAGGAAGGCGGTGTAAATAAAGTAACTTTCGTCCCACACCGTAGCAGATTTGCAGCGGGAATAATTCCCTTCGAGGACACTCCCGAGTTTACGGAGGTAGCTGAAGCGACAGGGGTCTACCTTAAAATTCGAGATCTACTAAAAGGCTCGCCGAGAAATCAAGCCAAAAGTAAGAAGTGATCTCGAGGTTGTCTGTTTTTACTTGCGCGTCTGTCGACAACATTGTTTTGCTTCCTCTTCTCGCAGTCCTTTTGTATGTAGTTTTACTTTGGGTGCTTTGTATCTTTTTACTGCTGTCGTGCGATTTTTAAAGACGAAAAGGTTGCGTTTGTTTTGTACATGAATATTAACAGATTGTGGGGACGCGTTCTGTGTACAGGCGTTTTTTATTCTTCTTCCTGATCCATCTTGTGTTGTTGCGGTTTGCGTTCACTACATCTCGTGGCATGTAATTAATTGTACATTTTTGTTTTTCATTCAGATTTCTTAAGATGGAATTAAAAGTTTTAACTTGAACTTGGTAGTAAAATTAAACCGTTGCGCTTTCGAGTCATTTTTGGGATTCTTTGTTTTTTTTTTTCCTTTGGAAAGGTAGAATTAGATTATAGACGAATTACCAACCTACGTCACACGGGTCCCTGGTTGCAAAAAAAGACCGGTTGCAATGGGCTAGTTGCACATGATGGCGCCAGTGAGCTTTTGAGATGCAAGTGTGTGCATGTTCACGGGTGCGCACCCGAGTTCAGAAGACGTGTTCACACTAGCTAAACGTACCGTACTATGACGTCAAACGAACCCGGGTGCGGACCAAAAGGGCTAGTGTGAAAGCACCCTTAATGTATACCATACAACACACTGCTTTGAATGCCAACCGCAGATGTCTTTGGCTAAAAGGGAGCTGAATGAAGTGACGACCTAATTAAAAATGCTCGACTCTGCAGTTCTCATCTCATATCAGGTAAGTTCAGCTGAATCATACACATCACTCATTTTGATCGCAGCAATGATTTCAGCAAAAACAGTTAAATATGGTGAATTAAACTGCAGACACTGAATGCTTATAATGAAACGTAAACATGTACGTTTGCATACCCTGCCGTACAGGTGCAGTTTGCTGTCAGAATGCAGTTGTTTTGCTTGTTGATGATTACCCTGGCCTTGTACAGCTCCGTCTTCTTTCCTTGTCTTTGGCTAGGCAGAACCTCGGTTTTAAGCACTACATAGTTTTGAATTTGGTAATCATGCATCGTTATATCTTGCACATGACCACACAGAACAAATGCTAACCGCAAACGGCTTTGGCTAAAAGGGAGCTGAATGGAGTGACGACCTAATTAAAAATGCTCGACTCTGCGTTCTCATGTCATATCAGGTAATTTCACGCTATGCTGAATAGGCCTGTCACGATATCTATTTTGTATTGTACGATATATTGCTCCAAAATATATTGCGATAAACGATATTATTGTCATTTTAAGACCATTTTATGCCACAATGACAATATAATATCGTCATAATGAAAGTACACTCTTCCTAAGAACATATAATATTTCATTCTTAAGAATATTTAATTAAGTTAAATTCATTTTAGCAATTTAATAATTAGGCATTGGAATCAGAATGTTGAAAAGCATATCTCTAATACATAATAATAAACATTACCATAAAAGTGCAAGGTAAAAAGTAACAGAAGTTGCGATATCTGCTGCCAGATCTATCTTTAGTTGTCAGACACAAAAATGAAAATATACTTAAGTAATTTACAATAAATACTATAATGTTTTTTTAACCATACCGGCACCTCCAATAGAGATATAATATTGCTAGAATTGTTTTTTATTTATGGGCGATATATATTGCATCACCAAAAATTATTGTGGTCATGTTCATGTGTTGTGCGATAAATCGATATATTGATTATTGTGACAGGCCTAATGCTGAATCCTATACGTTACTCGTTTTTCATTGCAGCAATGATTTCAGCAAAAATAGTTAAATATGGTGAATTAAACTGCAGACACTGAATGCTTATAATGAAACGTAAACATGTACGTTTGCATACCCTGCCGTACAGGTGCAGTTCACTATCAGAATGCAGTTGTTTTGCTTGTTGATGATTACCCAGGCCTTGTACAGCTCTGTCTTCTTTCCTTGTCTTTGGCTAGGCAGAACCTCTGCTTTTTAGCACTACAAAGTTTTAAATCTGGTAATCATGGAGCGTTATATCTTGCACATGACCACACAGAACAAATGCTAACCGCAAACGGCTTTGGCTAAAAGGGAGCTGAATGGAGTGACGACCTAATTAAAAATGCTCGACTCTGCGTTCTCATGTCATATCAGGTAATTTCACGCTATGCTGAATCCTATACGTTACTCGTTTTTCATTGCAGCAATGATTTCAGCAAAAATAGTTAAATATGGTGAATTAAACTGCGTACAATGAATGCTTAGAATGAAACGTAAACATGTGCGTTCACATAACCTGACATACAAGTACAGTTCGCTGTCAGGATGCAGTTGTTTTGCTTGTTGATGATTACCCAGGCCTTGTACAGCGCCGTCTTCTTTCCTTATTTTTAATTTCTCATTTTAAATGATCTATTGGTCTCACGCAAACACCTGATGTGATCTCGCAGGTAAGAATTCACCAGGGTTGAACTTTCGTAGGTCACACTTTACAATAAGGTTCATTAGTTAATGCTAATTAATGCATTTACTAACATGAACAAACAATGAACAATACATTTACTACAGTATTTATTCATACTAGTTCACGTTAGTTAATGAAGATACAGTTTTTCATTAATAGTTCATGTTAACTCACGGTGCATTAACCAATGTTACACACTCTTCACGTATACACAGATAATACACTTCATACATATGCACACATGATACAATCTATATTTACACTCTACACTCCATATATATGCACACATGATACATACATATACCCAGAATATACATTTGATGCATTCTATACATATACATACTCCATGACACACTACATACATATACATTTCTGTCTGGGATAGAAACCCGGGTCTCTGGCGTGAAAGGTGAATCCCTTAACCACTGAAAGTTGTTGCACACAACCCACCACGATACATATGAACACACTCTATGAACACACAGGTGATACACTCCATACATATGCACACTTGATACATTCTATAAATACACTTCATACATATACACAGATAATACACTACATACATATGCACAGATGATACACTCCATACATATGCACACATACATTTCTATCAGGGTCTGGGATAGAACCCGGGTCTCTGGCGTGAAAGGTGAATCACTTAACCACTAAGCTACTGGTCGTTGATGCACACAACCAACCACACTAACACAAACTAAACTCACTCCATACATATGCACACATGATACACTCCATACATATACACAGA
>CAIGQQ010000835.1:3921427-3937521 GCA_903798035.1 Danio albolineatus
CTGAAAAAACACAAACACAAACAGACATAGTCACACAAAAGCCCGCACACACATAAACACAAACACTATCTAACTCTCACACGCTCACCCCCCCCCCCCCCCCCCCCCCCCCCATATTTATCATTGTCTCTCTTGAACACCGCCCGGGGGTACTTCAATAAGAAAGATCCTTCATCCAGATCAGTTCAATCATCAGTTGTTAGGCAGAGCAGGCTAATCTGCAAAGAAAAAGTTATGCATACACATAACTGAGCCCACAAGAGAGTGAGCCTTCGCCCCTCCCGTCAATGATTGTTCCTGCCAATGAGCACACTTTGAAAGTAGAGTTGTAACATTTTGGTGATAACGAGTTCTGAGGAGTCAACTTCTCAGGCCCCGTTTACACTAGTGCGTTTTTGTTTTAAAACGCATAAGTTTTGCTACGGTTACGCCATCCGTCCACACTACGCCGGAGTTTTCAAGCCGTGAAAACGGAGCGTTTTGGAAACGCTGAAAGGGCCGTTTTCATTCTAAAACGCTGCTGCTCCCTCTCAGTGTGGATGGGGGAAAACGGAGACCTTTGAAAACGGAGGAGTGGCTGCTGAGATCCGCTACGTGATTGGGGCTTTTTGGTCATTGTGTAACATTCCCTTATTCGTCAAGCGCACATGGCTACAACACCTCAGGCAGACGGCAGACCAGCCTTCACTGTAAACACTGTATTTTCGATAGCCATGGATGTTTTATATTCATTTGTTACTTTAAGTAACAACTCGACCTCGTCGTCTGTCCTCAAAAAGACCTCTCTTGCTTTCTTTGCCATCGCGTTCACCGTTCAACCAGCGTTTGTTGACTAACAATAACCAAATGCCAAGCGAGACACATGCTTCCTGTTTATACTTGAACGCGCATGCCCAGAGTGCGCGAATGGTCACGTTATATAAGTTTCTGGTGGCGTAGTGTGGAGGGAGATCTGTTGAGAGACGCTTGGGTGAAACGCTAGTGTGGACGCGGATGGATCGTTTTCATGCTAAAACGCCGTTTTAAAACTAAAACGCACCAGTGTAAACGGGGCCTCAGTTATCAGTCACACAAAGCCACAGCTGTTATAGAGTAAAGTTATATGAGGTTAAGCACATATGGATATTTGAGGATAAACATATACGCACAAGTTCATGTAATTAGTTAAAAACAGATTTAAACTATTAATGCAGGGATTAGTCTTTTAATGCATAGGATAAAGTTAAAATCATCAAAAATTCCTTCAGTATTCCTTTAGTTTTCATTTTCGACCCAGATAAGATTCCTTTACATTTCTGCGAGAAAATAATGCGCATAAGAGTTAAGTTTTATCAATCGCTACTATATTATGCATTTCTGTGAGTTTGATTTATCTCAAAATATATTTAGCAACTTTCTCGTGTCTCTTTTTCTTTAAGGAATTGTGTTGATAAATTGACAAACCGCATCAAATAAATCTTAGCCTAAAGGAGTACAAAAAACTAAATTAGTTGTGTGAGGTTCTGAAAAGGGAGAAGTCCATATTTCCTTTTACTTCCACCTATTAATAAATTATTTTAGCATGAAAATTCCATATAATTTTTTTCTTTCATAATTTTTTTTTATTTTCATTATTGATCCTGTATTAGGGAAAGAACCATCAATTTCTATGGAGTTCATGATGGTTATTTTCATATAGCAATATATTCACCATTTTCCAGAAATACTGAAAAAAAAAATTAATGCACTGTACTAATGTTGATATAGTTTATGTATAAAATGACATTTTAATAGCTGGGTTTTTCAATGGATAAACAAGTGTTCAGTGTTGTAGTAAAATGTAACAAATGTGGAACTTTGAAATGTTTGCACATTCATTTAATAATACATAGTTGTGTTGAATAGAAACTGTATAAATGCAATCTCGATAATTCTCTTCCATATTGAACGATAACGATACAGTATATATTTCTATATAAGTTGCCTGATTTAAAAGAGTATCCCAACAATGACTGAAGCCACAAAAATTAGAGAGTCCATCCATTAACGGGCATAACATTTTTTCGACCAATAATTCTTTTGGTGGCCGAACATTCAGTACGTCTCTAATATCAACACACTTTTAGCTTCCCATTGTTTCACATTTCTGCTGTGTGACTGGCTCTCAGATCAATATAGAGTAAAAAAAAGTCCAGAGCTTATCTTTGTTGTTGACATAAATTTGATCTCGATTCAATGCAATATCATTTATCTGCCCAGCTCTATTCCAAACTAACCCATAATGTGAAAATCATCAAAAAAGTCATGGTAAATATAGCAGACACAGACAGTATGTGGCAAAGATTCCCTGTCATAAATGATTCATTCATTCAGGCAAATAGTTTAAAATGGCTAATTCGTCTGTTCTAGAAATGAAGTAGTTTTCTGTCTTTGCAAAGGGTTGATGGAGGCATTGTTTTCATCAATCTAATATCAATCTAAACTAAAACAAACCTACCACGAAGGTCATAGATTCAGTTTAGACTCGAGATAACTCATCATCAGATTTATCGAAACTGAGATAAATCACAACAAAGCCTAAGCATGAACACAAGATTGCGTGGAGCACAAAGGTACGCCAAGGCAGAGCACACACCACACACTGGTCTGTCAGAGCTCTAAATCACACGGCGCGTCCAGGGATTGGTGGAACTGGCACTGTCATAATGATGATTGACAGAAAGAACTAGACCAATAAGAAACCTGAAGGTGGAGTAGGAAACGGAGAGTATGAGAATAATAAACACACACACACAAACTAACATCGAACATAACTATTAAAAAAAAAGAAAATACATCTACTGAGAACACTTTAGCAAACGGGGCACATTGCCAGCAGATTTAGTAAAAGCACCATTCACATATTGCTATAAAATCTGCTTCATTTATACAAATATTGCTGCTGGCATGGCATGGCAGCCTGCTCTCTGCCACTCTCACATGGTGTCCCACTGAAGCTAACCAGGGCTGCGCCCGCTCAGTACCTAGATGGGAGGCCACAAGCTAGCTAGTGTTAATGACGCCAGCAGGGCGCACTCAACCTGTGGTCTGTGTGGGTCCTAACGCTCCAGTATATTGATGGGAACTCTATACTGCTCAGTCAGTGCCGTCTTTTGGATGAGACATTAAACCGAGGTCCGACTCTCTGTGATCTTTTAAAATCCCAGGATGTCCTTCAACAAAGAGTTGGGGTTTAACCCTGTACCCTGGCCAAATTTGCCCACTGGCCTCTGTCCATCATGCCCTGCTAAACATCCTCATATCACAATTGGCTTAATCTCCTCTCCACCAATCAGCTAGTGTGCGGTCTGCCGCCAGGGTTGGGCAGTATTTATGGTACAAGCATTTTAAATATATATTTTAAATACGAAATGGTATTTATTCATTTGTATTTGATAGGGTTAATGAAAATGGCTTAATATTTTGTGTCAAAATACTTGAGGGTCTTTGTAAGAAGTCTACACAATGACATAAAAATGCAGCTTCAGATTGATGCTTTCTCAGTTATTTGCCTTGAGATCAGACCAAAAAATTAATTACGAAGGTGGTCAATGCTTGGAGTATGGATGAAAGTTATGCGTCTTTGCTTAAGGAATGAGATGGAATAAAATATTAGCCCTTAAGAACATGATGTGGAGCCTTCAGAACATGATCATTCTCAGTGTCAGTGCTGCAGGGGGAAATTCAGATGAACTTTAGAACAATAAAACACCTAAAGATGCTGTACCGGTGTTCACTAATGCCGAGTTCTGACTGCATGATTTTAACCCCGATTTGGACTAGCCAACAGGTTTTGAGAAATCACAGGCAAATCGGTGCTCGTGCACACGAGTGACAATCACACGGAATGAACTATCAATGACGTGATCTGAGAGAATCACAGATGAGTCGCTGATGCCCATGAGATATTTGGCGTGCTAAATATCTGGAGCTGTTGGCGATTCAAATTATGCGATTCAAATCATTTGACTGAAAATAACATCAGCGATCACCTACAGCCAATCAGAGAGCAGCATCCAGGCTAGTGGGAAATTGCGGGAGGAGAAGTCACCACAACATCAACAAGCATGGCTCCGTTTGAGAAAAGGCCTTCTTTTCACTGCAAATCAGCGCAAATGTAATGTAATGTAATGTAATGTAATGTAATGTAATGTAATGTAATGTGTATTTATATAGCGCATTTATTGTGTATGGCCATACACCCAAAGCGCTTTACAATCATGAGGGGGTTCTCTCCACACCACCACCCGTGTGCAGCATCCACTTGGATGATGCGACGGCAGCCACAGGACAACGGCGCCAGTGCGCTCACCACACACCAGCTATTGGTGTAGTGGAGAGACAGTGATAGAGCCAGTTCGGAGGATGGGGATGATTAGAAGGCCATGATTGTAAGGGCCGATTGAGGGACTTTGGCCAGGACACCGGGGTAACACCCCTACTCTTTTACGAGAAGTGCCATGGGATTTTTAATGACCACAGAGAGTCAGGACCTCGGTTTAACGTCTCATCCGAAAGACGGCGCCCACTGACAGTATAGTGTCCCCTTCACTTTTACTGGGGCATTAGGACTTACATAGACCGCAGGTTGAGCGCCCCCTGCTGGCCTCACTAACACCACTTCCGACAGCAACCTAGTTTTCCCATGTGGTCTCCCATCCAGGTACTGACCAGGCTCAGCCCTGCTTAGCTTCAGTGAGTAACCGCTCTTGGGCTGCAGGGGTGATATGGCTGTGGCCATGCAAATGTTTCTTGCAGGCTACCATTTTTTTATAATCATTCCACTCTCACGTGACGACTTCAGTGTTGCACGCGTGATCGCGTTGTTTACATGTCACTTCTCGCATGTGTTTGGTTGTATTTGCTGACCGAGACAGTTGTCGGCGATGCTCCTTTTGTAAAGTCATGCAGTGTGAAACCCCCTGTCGCGATCCATCTTGCAGTGTAAACACAGCACAGACGGAACACTAGCCCAGATAGTCATGCAGTGTGAAAACATCTGCGACACGACTACTTTGAAAAACATGCAGTCTGAACTCGGCATAAAGCCTGTTTCACACCGCAAGCGCAAGCAGTGCTTGAGCAGAGCGTAAGCAGCATGTATGTTTTTTCGGCGTCCATGTTAACAGATTAGAGCTTTCATACCGCAAGCAGAAGCAGCGCATCAGCGCGAGGCGTGAGCATCGCTGAAGCAGCAGTGCCGCGATAGTTTCAGCGCTGGGTCTACTTTTGCCGCGCTGCTCACACTCAATTAAAGTGACAGTGCATTGATAATGGCTTAAACACATTGAATGACATTAAAAAGTAGCAATTTTACTCAATAAATGTATCAATAATATCAACTGATTTATATATGGTCAATTAAATAAACTTAAACAATTAAAAACTGCAACAAATATTTATTTAGGTCCAAACTACAAAACCGAATGTAAAACAACTTTAATATCAGTTTTGCATAAGAGGGAGAGGGAAGAGAGGAAATAGAAGTGGCCGATTTAAGACTATTTACGGGAGTTGTAGTCCATAACGAAGTGTATTGTGGGTAGTGTAGTTCGACACCCATGCTTGGATGATGTGAGCTGAGCTCGCTGTGAGTTGAAGCAGAGGAGGAATGATTTATTCAGCTTTGTTTTATGTTCACTCAAGTTCTTATAACCGCGAGCTGTTTGCACTGTGAACCTGACAACACGAGCATAAGTAAAAGAAGGGCATGCAGTGATTACTTTTGTCCGTCTCGTTCTTTGCACGAGCATGAATTAACGAGCCGCTGGACATCGCTGAAGCGAGTAACACTAGTTTGATCATGAATAAATATCATTATAACTATATTGTATAAATATTATTATAACTATAGGCCTACAACATCCTGACAACCAAAAACAAAATGACATGATGTCACAGGTGACTGTCTTCTGAGTGCACCAGACATGAATGACACTCCTCATAGTGCGAGAAGCATACAGTACTGTAATATAATTATAAAATATATTCATTCATTCAATCAGTTTCTTGTCGGCTTAGTCCCTTTATTAATCTGGGGTCGCCACAGCGGAATGAACCGCCAACTTATCCAGCATGCAACTTACCCATCACTGTGAAATATCCATCCACACTCATTCACACTCATACACTACGGACAATTAAGCCTACCCAATTCACCTATACCACATGTCTTTGGACTTGTGGGGGAAACCGGAGCACCCGGAGGAAACCCACGCAACCACGGGGAGACCATGCAAACTCCACACAGAAATGCCAACTGACCCAGCTGGGGCTCAAACCAGCGACCTTCTTGCTGTGAGGCGAACGTGCTACTCACTATGCCACCGTGGCGCCCTATAAAATATATACTGTACATAATTTATAAAATAACGACTTGCAAGTTAAGGAAACAGCACTGGATGAAGTTGCCGCGGGCCTTGGTGCAGATGAAAAGTTTAAAAGTGTAGTAATAGATAGAGATAGATAGGTAACTAGATAGAATAGACAGATGATCTGTGCTGCTGCTGCCGATGAGCTTCGTGCTGCAGATGCAGTCGGTGTGAAAGGCAAACGCCTGCGTGCTGCTTCTGCTCTACCAGTGTGTTGCTCACGCCCTGCTTGCGCTTGCGGTGTGAAACAGGTGTAAGAGGGTAAACTGAGACTTTTCCTGTTAAAAAAGAACTGAAAAAATCTTGGGAGATTGAGTTAAACTGCACATATAATAGTACTTTTGGATGAATTGCTGATGCAGATGCCAAGAAAATGAAACAAACAACATAAAAAAAAGTCTAATCTTCAGTGCCTGACTTAATCTTGCTCAGAAAAAAAGCTGTTGTTATCATTGTTTACTTCACTAAGTCAGTTTAATAGTGAAGGGATTGATCGAATGTGCCTATTAATAGAAGGTTTGCGAAGACATACTCCGATGTAAAAGTAGTTTGTAGTATTTTCAAAATACAAAATACAGTATTTTATTTTGATACTTCTGGCTGCTGCATTGTGTAGTTTATTTTGATACATGTAAAACTGAGGTATTTGTTATTTCATTTTAATATACATTTCAATGCATTTTTGACCAGTCCCTGTCTGCAATAATATTGCTGCCATGGCGTCATCCAGAACAGCGCTATATAAATGTAAGGAATTATTATTATTAATATTATTATATAATTAATATATAATAAATAAATCAATAAATTTCTCAAAAGAACAATGATGTTGATGTTGCATTTTATATTAAGACAATCAGAAATGGGGATGTACTGTACAGTATATTAGTAGAAGACAGATTTTTACTTTTAAGAGTTTTTAAAGACTAGAATAAGGTATGATTTAAATGTTTTACTTCTCAATGAGGTAAAATTAGGCAAGTTTGAAGGCATTTGGAGTATAAAAAATTGCTCTGTGGATAATTATGTTATGAACGTTGCATGATTTTTGAAGTGTTTTTTTTTTCTCAGTGAAACATACAGCTTGTTGTTTGTTTTTTTAAAGAGTTTGCATTAAATAAAGATGCTTTAAAAATTCAAATTGTCTCTCTTTCCATGTGTGTGTTGAACAGAGTTAATAGAGAGCGCCATGTATCTGTATAAGGCCACTGGAGATCCTTCATTCATCCAGCTCGGACGAGATGCAGTGGAGTCTATTGACAGAATCAGCCGGGTCAACTGTGGTTTTGCCACTGTGAGTGTCTCCATCCAACTTTTCATGTTTTAACTTTTAAAAATGTTGACTAAAGTAAGTAGTTACTGTAATTAAATTACTTTTCTGCCTAA
The DNA here is from genome assembly GCA_903798035.1 of Danio albolineatus. Classification (NCBI taxonomy): domain Eukaryota; kingdom Metazoa; phylum Chordata; class Actinopteri; order Cypriniformes; family Danionidae; genus Danio; species Danio albolineatus. The sequence continues at coordinate 3,929,203 of CAIGQQ010000835.1, forward strand.
AAAATTAAGTAGGGATTACTTTGTCATTTACTAGGCATAAACACTGGACATAAATTAACAGTTCTATATAGATCGATTTAGAGAAGCAGAGTAATATATATACATGCTTCCATAGCAACTGCATATTCATACCCTCTTACTGTTGGTTTGCTATAAGGGAATGGTTAGCTAAAAAGCCCCACCACCTACTCAATATTCTGTTTCAGTTAGAAGTACATCTACAGTACATACTGAAAGAAGTCTTAGCAACTTCCGGGTCACGCAGACTTTAAGAAAACAAACAGAGAAGCAGAGTAAATGTACATTATGAACTGGATTCTTCAACTAAAGGAGGTTTTATTTTTCCGCACTTTCCCAGGAAACAATTTCATATTTTAGTTCAAGTTCAAGCCAATATATGGTATGTATGAAATGTGGTGTCATTATATGAAAATATGAACTTTTTTTGAGTTGTGATGCACGTTGTTTAAATTTCATGTTGAATTTTAACAACATTAAAAGGTCCTGTTTAACTCAACTGTAAAGAATTAAGAGTTTTGTTTCTATAGTCAATGCGTTGAGATTTATTTTCAGTATTTATTCAAGTATTTAGTCAAGTATTTCAGTATTTAGTCAAGTAATTTAATTACTTATTGAGGAAATCAGTTACTTTTCAGACATAGTGAAGTAAATACATTTGTAATGATGTAGTTAACTCTTTCCCTGACAGTATTTTTTTAAGTTGCCTGCCACTGCCAGCATTTTTGATGATTTTTACCAAGATTTGACAGCCCTCGAAATACTTTCAACTAATAATATATACGCATATTGTATATGATAATAAAGAACCAACCCTCTGCTTTCAAACGACCAAAATTTATTCTATCTTCATATGTTTATTTTGTAAACCCACTTAAATGCAGCAAGTTTTCATTAAATAAAAATTAATAAATTAAAATAAAAAAGAGAGAGAAAACAGATCATTTAGCTGTGGTGAGTCCTGGTTTAGTAATGTAAGGGATTAAGACAAAGTAAGGTTGTATACCTCTCATTTTTACTCACGATCTTACTTTTTTCTTTCTCAGATTTCATTCCCTGAGGCATGTTGCGTCACTCGGGATATACAGTTGAAGTCTAAATGATTAGTCCTTTTGTGAAGTTTTTTTTTTTTTTTTTCAATTATTTTCCAAAAGACTTTTTACAGATTTAGGAATTTTTAGCAATATTACCTATAATATTTTTTCTTCTGGAGAAAGTATTATTTTGGCTAGAATAAAAGCAGTAAAAGTTTTAAAAATCATTTTAAGGTTAATATTATTAGCCCCCTTAAGCAATATTTTGTTTTCGATTGTCTACATGATAATGATTTGCCTAATTACCTTATAGCTTGCTTAATTAATACCTGATTAGTCTTAAGTTTTTAAAAATCTAAATACTAGTATCATAAAAAAATGTAGTTAAATATTATGTGCTGTCATCAAGGCAAAGATAAAAGAAATCTTTCATTAGAAATGTAGCAGTGTTGGGCAGTAGCATCGCTACAAGTAGTGACGCTACTAGCTTAACTACATTTCTCAGTAGCGTGGTGGTAGTGTTGCTACTTTCTAAATCAAATAGCTTTTCAGTAGCGAAGCTATTTTTTAGTCAAGTAGCACAGCTGTGTCCACGCAAGCTACATTTACTGATCGTGGATCAATAAGTGAGGGCACCGTCATCCACGGAGCTGTGAGGCCGGTGTCTAGCCGATGAAAGTAAATCCATATAATAGCGAGAATGACGATTTATTCTTCTTCTTCCTGTTTTACGGTGGTCGACAACAAACTTTTTGGTGCATTACTACCACCTCTCACTCTGGTCTGTAATTTGTAATATTTATATAAAAATATAGTATGTTAATTACTGTTAGTTACTGATAGTTACTAATGATACTACATTATGTAGTGCATTTCATTAATGAAAAGTTGTAAATATACAATATAATGCTTATTCCTAAATATTTTCCTTTACTATAGTAAATAATAATTACTGTAGTATTTTATATACTACAATTATTATATAATTATATACTATACAATTATATACTATAATTAGTTTCTGTTTGGTACAGCACATTCATTGCAGTAAATAATCGAACTAATCAATTATGCCTTAAATGCTTTATTAATCACTAAGACTGGGATTGACTTGGATTTAAGTTGCTTCGATTTAAAAATGTAGATAAGCTACTTTTGCCGTGTAGCTTTTAGCTTAGCTTGCTACAGTTCCCAGGGGGTAGCTTTTAATGTAGTTTAGCTACATTTTAAGTAGAGTATCTAATAGCTTAGCTCACTACATTTTTTCAAGTAGCTTGCCCAAAAGAAGAAATTAGTTATTAAAACTATTGTGTTCAGAAATGTCTTGAAAAAATAGTCTCTTCGAAAATGTAGAAAAATACACAGGGGGGCTAATAATTCTGACTTCAACTGTACGTAATGGCTTCCCCTACTGCAGTGGTTCTCAATTGCAGTCCTTGGGCTTTCCCTGCCCTACACATTTTGGCTAGCTGCGTCCCAAATCGCATATTAATGCACTATTCTACGCCATTTTGTAGTATAAATAGTGTCTGTAGTGCGTTCATACTGAAAACTCTAAAAATAACAAGTGCACTTTGGTTACCCGGATGATGCACACATTCAACTGGTAAAATAAAGTGTGGAATGATGGACACTATACGCACTCAACGACCGCAGCTTTGCTCACATTGCATAAGGGCTGGAGCTATCGTGCTCACATGTTATATAACTTTATTTATTTTGGATTGTGAAAGCATAATTCTCCAACAAGAGTGATTATAGCGCCGCCTGGTGGTGAATGTGGTTATACTCATGGCGGGTGTTATTTTGCACTTTGGTCATTTATTTCACTAATTTGGCAACCGTCAAACGTCATCTGGGAAACGGTTTGAACTTCCGCTTAGTAAAAAAGCCATTAGTGTTCCATTTGGGACAGCACTACATACATATACTATGCTGTTGAGTGTGTAAGTACATAAGTACATAGTGCATAAGTGTATAGTGTGCCATTTTGCACACAGCTTGGCTGTTTCTCAATATGCGTTCTTCAGCTGTCTTGCGAAATCAACTGCCAAAGTTCAGTTTAAAACTCAAGACCGCTAGAACGGAGGACTTGTGAAAGTTCCCGGATGTATTCTTGATATCAAGGACACATGGATGCAGACTTGAGCACTCGCTCTAGAAGTCTCAGAAGTCATTGCGACTGGAGGTGGAAGCGCAGCATTTTGTATATATTTATTATTAAAGTTCAGAAATATAACTTACCTTAGGAGTTTCCCTAAATGAGACTGTGAAAGTAAACATTAGCATGAACATCTTAATAAAGGTAAACACATTAAGGGTGTTTTTTGTTGTTGCTGAAATTCATATTAAAATCAGTGTTATTTGTATTGTGAAACATATATTTGTGAAGTCTTTATGTAGAGTGTATATTGTGAAAAGGGGAAAACAATAAATCGCCGTATGAATGCTGTAATGTTTAAATAATCTTCAGTTAAAGATGCGTGGGGGTCATGTGACCATCAGGAAGAACGCAGCATCTCATTTCTCACAGGACTTGTTCTCTGTTCTCGCCGTCTCCCGAGTTCGTTCTTCTGAGTTGACCTGGTAAGACCGGTCTCCACAAGAACACGAGTCTGTTCTCTTAACACACCTGATTCAGATCATCAACTCGTTAACAGAGGTATCCATGAACTGACCCTTGTGTGTCACATAAGAGAGACATACAAAATGTGCAAGCCGAGAACCGGAAATGAGAACCACTGCCCTACTGTAATGTACCTAAAACATGGATTGTTGTAAAAACTCACCAATGGCAAGGAAACGTTTTCTCTAAACTGATGAGTTCTTTTGTTAATGGCAGGGAAAGAGTAAATAATTAGCAATTTTAACGACAGTTTTGAAGTAACTTACCCAACACAGCTCTTCATTTATTTTTCCTCCTAAGGTGAAGGATGTAAGAGACCACAAGTTGGACAACCGCATGGAATCCTTCTTCCTAGCCGAGACCATCAAATACCTCTACCTCCTCTTCGATCCTGACAACTTCCTTCACAACACGGGCACAGAGTTTGAGCTGGGGGGTCTGCGAGGCGACTGCATCCTCAGCGCCGGGGGCTACGTGTTCAACACAGAGGCTCATCCGCTGGACCCCGCCGCGCTCCACTGCTGTAGCCGAGAGCAGCAGGAGCGCAGGGAGATTCAGGACATCCTCCTCAGCTTCTCGCAGCCGCAAACAGAGGAGCCGTCCTTGGACCAGAGTACAGGCGGCTCTCCGGAGAGCATTGCACTGAAGCCAGGAGAGCGGAGGAAAGCGCCGGTGCTCTCCTGCCCGACGCAGCCCTTCAGTGCCAAACTGGCCGTCATGGGTCAGGTCTTCTCTGACAACTCTTGAACAAACTTTCCTACCACGTGTAAAGATGTAGATTTACCTTTGTAATTTAACTTTGGAGAGATTAAATGTTTTCTAAATATGTGTGGAGTTTTTTCCACTCTTTTTATTAAAAAAAAAAAAAAATTAGACAAGAAAAGTTTCGTTATTTGGATCAGTCCATTTCAAGGTGTTATCAAAATATTCACAATTTAGTTTATCATTGTTATTATTCATGTTATTTTCTTGACCCCACCCTAAAAAAAGATCCTCATGGTAAGATCCTGATATTCTTGAGATTTTACTGTTGTGACCAATTTTAAAAGGGTTTGAGAAGACACAAGTTTCTGTTCTGTTCAGTCTGTTCATTTGGATTATTCCATTTCAAGGTGTTATCAAAATATTCACATTTTCGTTTTAGGTTATTGAGGTTATTAAGTTACGAAGTATGCTATCCATCTCAGATGCAAAAAAGCTAGATCATGCTTTTATGACTTCTATGTTGGATTACTGTAATGTTCTGTTCGCTGGCTGCCCAGCATCCTCTTTTAACAAACTTCAGCTAGTACAAAATGCAGCCGCCAGAGTTCTTACCAGGTCTATAAACATTGATCATATCAGCTCAATCCTATGCTCCTTACACTGGCTGCCTGTTAAGTTTCATGATAATTTTAAAAATATTGCTTCTTACCTATAAAGCTTTAAATAATCTAGCTCCTGTTTATCTAACCAACCTCCTGTCTACAATCCAACCTAAGGTATCAAAACCTTGGGCTCCTGGTAGTATCTAGATAGGTAGTACCTTTTCATTTATGGCTCCTAAACTCTGGAATAGCTTTCCTGATAATGTCCGAGGCTCAGACACACTCTCACAGTTCAACACTTGATTAAAGACCTATCGTTTTAGTAAAGCATACACTCAATGCATCACATTGCAGTATGATGCTTGAATGTGCTCCACGCATCTCTTTTATATACACTATGAACAGCAGCTGCACTAATTATTCTCTTTATTCCCTATCTCCACCTGGGGATACTCATCCCAAGGCCCCCAGAGACTATGCAGCGCCACTGAAGCGATCCAAGACCCGCGACGAGACAATCCCATGGTTCTATAATCCTGGACCAGGCCATATCCTGAGCAGCTGCTGTGGAGCTTGGAGGAGTGGACAGCATGAGATTGATGTGATTTCTGTGACGCTCCAAGGACAGACGAGTCTCGCTGACGCCCAGCTTCTTCAGCCTTCGGGGCCTAGACTGCAGCTCTGCACAAGGCGTTTGGCCATAGGAGAAATGTTTTTTAATCCTTCACTTTCGCCAATTGGTGAAGTTTTTTCCTCGCCACTGGCTTGCATGGTTCCAGACCTGTTGAGCTGCGCATCGATGGCTTTGCTCTTCAGTGTTTGGACTCTCAGTGGTGAATATTAAACCACACTGTTTCAAAAAGTTTTGAAACAGTAACGGCATAACGAAGCCCCTTTTACTGAAATCACATGCCCTTTCCAATTTAACACATGCTCCAAACCACTAGTTTGTAACTGTTGTTTCATAAAGGGTTCAAGAATCAGTGCTTTAAAAGCCGTCACTAATGTTGTGTCGAGATGCAACATATGTGGTTCACCAACCACAGCAGTGCACTCTGAACTTGGTTTACCCCAGACTGAAGAATGAGATAGATTGTCGTCATGTGTATATCAGGGTTAAGTGTTTTACACACGCTGCACATATCCCTTCATTCATTCGCTCATACACTGAGGAATAAAAAACGATCCTCTTAAAAGGCCACACAGCACCAAACACTGCTGCTTAGCTGAGATTTCAGTGCTAATGCCACTGTGTCATGCTAATCGGTCTGGCATCGAATCTAAAAAGCGCTTTTTCACTTCACGTGAGGGAGAATAAGAGAGCCAGAGAGCGAGAGTTTACAATGATTGTGCCCTCAACCTCTTGCCCATTTCATATGCCAGCATAAGCTGAGAATGGCACGACTGTAGCTCTGCACAAGACCGCTATTCTTCTGCGCCGGGATTAGCGGATACATAGCTGCTTTAACTTCCTTTGAGGGAAATAAACTAATTGAAGCGGGTTATTAGCAATTTCACAGCACGGATCACCTTAGCAGTTCTAACGTCTCAGGTATTTGCAGGAGATTTTAGCTTTGAGAGTTTTGAGGCACAATGTTTGACTGACTCCTTGATTCGTGCTCAAGGTCAAATGATCCAGATTTGTGGAGACTGAAAATGTTAGGCAAGATCTGGGAGCATGCATTTAAAGGTTTGGAAAGTGTTTTATGCTCACTTAAGATAGATTTAATTGATTGAAAGTACAGTAAAAGCGTAATATTGTAAAATAGTAATCGTTTTTTTTTATTTAATATTTTAAAATGTAATTGCTCCCATCATCGCTTGCATACAGTATGATTCTTCACCAATAAATATTATGCGTATTCTCCTTGGAAATAAATGCTCTATATTGACTTTAAAGGGGTGGTCCAGAGTGTATTTTTAAGGCTTGGTTATGTTAATGTGGTGCAAAGCAACTTGTGCTAAGCTTCACTCGTAAATATTCACGTTTTTTTTTTCTTTGATTATACACAGCTACTCAACTAACATGAAAACGACTGTCATATTTCCTAGTTCCTCTGAAAGCCCGCCCTCAAGAGGCTCTGATTGGTCAGCTAACATAATGGCAGCGTCACGCCTAGCACACGCTTTGCCTCTGCTGTGTAAATACTGTCAGTCAGTGTAACTGTAAATGACCTTTCTCAAATGCTAGCTATATCTTTTATTATAGTTCTTTGGAACATAATTAAATGAAACTATAAGCACTTCTCTCTTGGTGTCGTGTCCTTTGGAAGCCCAAATACAGAAACAGAAGAAGCGCTGTAGAAAAGCAGCGTTTGAATGCCATTTTAACTTTCTTTGCTATTACATCACAGTGCCTCTGGCCACGCCCCTTCGCTGTGTGGGGTTTATGACATCATTAACCTGGATGTATTTTTTTGTAGTCCCCAAACTTCATTCGCTGTAGGCTTTGCTAAGCTAACTCTGTAAAAGCCAATGTCTCCCTTTGCGTTGAACTTTGAGCGTCTTACATTCAGAGATGTTGTTTATGTTCACACAGCTACATTACACATCAACTAAAGTTTCAAATATGATATCGTAGTGGACCAGCCCTTTAAGGTTTCCTCAAAACAAAAAACTTTTTGGACTTACTTTCCACAACAGGTTCTTTTATGATGGGAAAAATATGCTTCATGCTAAAAAAAAAGGTTATTTAAACATAATTCTTCCAGGACATTAATAGGAAAAATCCATTTTGGATTTTTTTTTTATTTGTGTAATAAATATACAGAAAGAAGATACATAAAAAAATATTTATTAGAACATTAAAAACATTTATTAGAACATTTACTGATAATTTTTAAAGAGAAAGCTAAATACATTTTTTATTGAGTAGAAAATTCTAAAGAAAACACAATTTAAATAGAATTACTGTCATTTTGAATCAATTTTAATAACCCTTGCTAAATGTTGGTTTTTATGAAAGCCCATTTTCGCCATGCACTGACTAAAACATAAAAAAAAAGTTATTGTGACTTTTTGTCTCAGAATTGTGTGATGCAAACTTACAAAGTCAGAATTCAGAATTTTTGACTCAGAATTGCATTTTTATTTCTCAAAATCCTCATTTTGCAAGAACTCAGAGTTGTGCCTTTATTTCAGAATTTTGACTTTATAACTCAGAGTAGTGACTTTATTTCTCAGAACTTTGACTTTTAACTCTTGATTGTGACTTTATATCTCAGAATTCTGAATTTATAACTCAGAATTGCAACTTTATTTCTCAAAACTCTGAATTTATAACTCATAGTTGTGACTTTATTTCTCAGAATTTTCACTTTCTAACTCGTAATTG
>CAIGQQ010000835.1:3937531-3969539 GCA_903798035.1 Danio albolineatus
TCAGATTTCTTAATTTATAACTCAGAATTGCAACTTTATTTCTCAAAGTTGTGACTATTTCTCAGAATTTTTACTTAATAACTGGGAATTGCAAATCTGAGATAAAATGTTGAAATAACTTTATTATTATTATTATTCAGAGGCAGGAATGGGCTTCCATAGCTTTTACAAAAAACAAGAACGGCAGTATTTGAGCTGTTTATGACAAGACTTTATATTATTATTTTATTAAATTACTTACTATTATGCTGTTCATTTTACTCAATCCTTTATAGCTAACATTGTATGAGCAATATATTTGTACAGAATCTCTTAATCTTTGTTAATGTTAGTGACAATAGAATTGTTTCTTCTAGTTCACAATAAAGTAATGCAAAAACATGTATTATTAAAAGAAGAAATGAACACTAATTGAAAAGATTAAATGCTACATGTAGTTTATTGTTTGTTCGTGTTAACAAATGAAACCTTATTGTAAAATTTTAACTATGAACAACAGTATATTTACAACTTAACATTAACCTCCATAAATAAATGCTAGATAAAGGGGCTGTTCACACCACAATTTTCATCTAAAATTAGAAAACTGTTTGGCATTCGTTTACACAAGTGATTTTAGAATTGCAGGTACATTTTGTCTCACCAAGATAAACCTTCTATAATTTTTCAAAAATATAAATAATTTAATGAGTAATAAGAGAGGAAACAGTTTATGTAATAGCACAGATAAAATTATTACAAACATATAATAATGTCACGTAATGAAATTCTGGAAGGTATAGAGGCATGCTATTTAATATTATTCCTTGGTCTGTTGAAACTCTTGATTCTGATTGGCTGGAGGGTGTGTATTATTTTCGTTGAAACGCACAGGTAGTTCCAGTGAGTTTCGATCACAGTTCGAAATAAATGCGCTTCTCCCAAACGTTTACAGTTACTATAGCAACTTGCATGTGCTGCACATGAAACCTTTGAGGGCTATTAATGGCGGATGGGAAATCCGCAAAATTAGAAAATTCATTAATACTCATTAATTATGCCACAAAATCAAGTTTTACGAGTTTTTCAAGCGAGAATGTAGTTATTTTAAAGTCAAATCAGCAGTTTATGTATAAGGATAGCGCGTCTTTAAAAATGTTGGAAGCTCCAGGCGGTCAACCGCAGGTCCATGAAGGGCTATAGCGGCTATAGCGGATGTTGGCTAGAGCATCTCAAGAGGAGCCGCTGGATCTAATCTCTTGCATCTCTGTTGTTAAAGCGTGATATATAAGTAATCTTTGGTGTATCTAACGGTCAGTCTTTGGACTTTTAAACCTATTACTTGTTCAGCTGGGTCCGTCATGTTTTTGGGTCCTCTTGAAACATTTCCGTTGTGTTTTGACCAACTTGCTGTGCGTTTCTTTTGTTGTCTGTGTTGTGAGAATTTGTAACAGGTGTGCTGTCAAATTGATGAAGATCGTTTCTTAATTTGCTGGTGTTTTTTGTTATTGCATGTGCTTTCTTAAATTGTAGCGCGTTAACGTTTCTCGGCAACCGTACATTTGCTTGCATAAGCAGTGCAAAGCTCAACACGCGCTCTGTCTGTATGTGTGTGTATGTGTGTGTGTGTGCGTGCAAACGAACTTTGTAACAACATTCTGTGTGACTCATCGTTGCAACTCCTCAATAAACACATCAAACAATATTTGGTAACGTTCTGAAGCCGCCTTTCCACTGCACACGACAAGCGACAGACCGGAAGTCATTCATTTTCAATGGAGAGTAGTCCGGGAGCTGCGTGGAGTTCCGATCATCTCTGTATGCGGGAAATTCAGATCCGATTTGAGCCACGAATCTGTTGAAATATTTGACCTCCTGCGACTAGACCGTATGCGACCGGAAGTGATGTATTTCAGTGTTGTCCAAGCAGGTTCGTGCGCGCGAGATGAGAAATAGGGTTTTTCGTTATTTTTTTGAATCGGAAAAAGTCTGTATTAAAAAAAAAAAACATTTCTATTTATAAATGAGCAATAAAAATATTATCATAGATATTTTTAGCGGCCTATGAGTTTCAGTATTCAATTATTCATTCATTCATTCAACCATGGTGAACACACAGAGAATACAGGCTCTAGCTATTGCACTCCTATTTCAGACACTGCGAGAATCCTTTATTTCGGACACTGCGAGAATCAGCGTCTCCCCCATGGTGCCCAACGACACTGAAAATACTGTGCTACTGCCACAAGGGGGCGTATTCCGACAGTTGTGTCCAAATGTCGTGTGCAGTGGAAAGGCGGCTTTACTGTTGTATTTTTTCACAAACGTAGTGAGATCTGCTTCCTTTACATCTGTTCCTGTTGCGTCTGTCTGTCTGACTCATCCGAGGGCGGAGATTGAGGCAAGCTGACGGGCACGTGGGAACGGTGGGCGGGGAGGACTATCCTTAAAGGCCCAGTACCAAAAACAGCAAAAAGCTGTTTAGAGCTACAATATTAAGACTTGATACAGCCATAACTAATAATCTGATGGGTATTTTGAGCTGAAACTTTACAGACAAATTCTGCTGACACAAAAGACTTACATTAAATATAAAAAAGGGTCAAATATGTGCCCTTTAAAGTGTCCAAGAAGATGTCCAAAATCTTTACAGGCATTGACCCAGAGACTGTTTAGATACATGTCACTGATGAGAAGATGACGGATGTTTACTGTATGATGACTGAAATATAATGCGCATATAGACTGATATCAGTGAACAGCGCTTTCGTTTTTAAAGCGCGTGAAGACAATGACCAATGATAGGAGTGTAAGATCTCGCTTGACAGCGTTCAAAAAGCAAGCGGAGTAATATTTATATTAGTTTATTTGCTTTAAATGCTCATGTTGTCTTCTGTGCATGTATTAGAATTTTGTCTAAATATTCAAAACGAGTGTTTTCTTTGAGCAGGTAAATTAAAGGTACAGTTAATATATCTGACTGCTTGTAATTAAAGACAAAATTGTATTACAAATAATATATAAATATTAAAATATTTATAGATTTGAATAATTTTTTTCTTGTTTTGTTTTTTCTTGTTTTGTAAAGAAAAAATCTAATTAGGTATGGAAAGCATCATCAATGCACCGTGATGCACAAATCGATGGCATGATAATCGGAACCGAACCGTGAGACCAATGTAGGTTCACACCTCTATAAATAATGGATTAAGTTTACTGTACATTATATTTTTATATAAAGGAAAATGAATGGAAAAGGCTTGAAATGTACCCACAATTCTGGAATAGATCATGCATACTAACACACTAAATATTTTGTGGGTCCAAAAAAGTAAACTTTTAAAAAAAAAACAGTATACATTGTAATGTAACTGTCTCCATTTCAAGAGTTCACACTTAGTTGATGATTGATAATAAAGCGTATTTGGCATGCTGTCCCGGGAGAGAGCCCTGAGCTCAGAATATCCTTGAGCCCGGGGCTCCCTCCCGTTTAAAGGGCGAGAGGAGAGTTGCTTTAAGATGCTTATTAAAAGTAGTCAATTTACTTATGTAGTATGTTTTTTGGATGGTGGGAGGAAACCGGAGAACCCGGGGAAAACCCACGCGAACACGGGGAGAACATGCAAACTCCACACAGAAACACCGACTGGCCCAGGGAGAGGCCGAACCAGTGGTGTTCTTGCTGTGAGGCAACAGTGCTAACCACTGGGCCACCGTGCCGCCCTATAGGAGAAGGGGAGGAGTTGGGGTGGAAGGGGGGATTCTTCAAGACGAAGATGACCAGAGTGGGAAGCTCTGGTAATTTATAGTGTGTAAGGATTCGTCTGATTGGTGCAATATGCGGAGCTGATGTGGTACCAGCTGTGTTCAATCATAAGCACATGATCCTCTCGAAATTAGTTTATAAATAAACCCCACTTATCTACAAAAATGTGATTGAGTAAAAATGGAATCTAATGCCAAGATGAATGTTTACCAGTGAATTAAATTCACTGTCTTCATAGTCAGCATACCTTATCAAAATATCTATTCTGGGGAAACTCCAGGCCTGTAGAGTTGTGTATTTTCTGCAGTGAGATCTTGATCTCAAACTCCATCTCCTGCTGTTCACCTCCATCACAGTCATAGCTAGGTTTTCTGAAACCATATGACCATGTAGGAGCCGATGTGTTATGAGAAACACCAGAGAACTTTCCGTTACACTTAAGTATACCCTTCCTCCTCCTACCGTTATCTGTCCCGATTCTGTCCATGTCTTCACTAGTCACTGCTTTACTGGTCCCAGACCTGTCTGTGTACTCAACTTGAGTGTAGAGCTTCTTCAGGATGCCCTTCGTTGGATGTTTCATGGGCTGGTTGTGTGTAGAAGATTCAATGGCTGACAGCAGAACAGAGTTGCTGTTTGTGGCGAATGCCCTTTCCTTTGGTTTCTTCCTGGGTAATGTGGAGGCGCAGGGTTTACCCTCTGTGAATCTTGAGAATGCTGTATCTGGGAGTCTGGGACAGTTTAGGTTTAGCCACCAGTGGTTGGCGATGTCCTCAACAGTGGCTCTGTCTTCTACTTTCACTGTGAGCATCCATTCAATCAATGAACAGGCCTCTGTAAGAGAAATCATGCCAAATCATGAGTCGTGTTATTTTGTTGGGCAGATACTCAAATAATCTGTTTGATAAATTAAATAGCACTAAAAGTGGTTAATTGGATTGCAATCATGGGGGAACTACTTTAAGTAAGGGATAAAGTACATCCAGGCGGTTGTTATTACAGATTAAAGCCAGACAGGCTGTTGTATAAAACCGCAAGATTTTATTCGGTGAAAACTACCACCTGAATGTATTTTATTTTGCTTTTTACACAGTTTCTTGCCACAGAATGTAAAAAGTTGACACAAAACATGGTTCTGAGCTGTAATAGTTTATGAATTCTTTAATAAAATGCAAAGCTGACGAATGAAAATACGAATTAGCACACACTAATTTATGTATTATTCAATCACACATTGGCGCCAAACAGTCAAAAAGAGTGGGGTGACAGACAAGCATATATCTCGAATGTCCTGACTGACCAATTAGAATCAAGTATTCCAGACAGCCGAATAACAAAAAATGGCATATATGTACATTATACCTATTATTTGATGGCTACTTGTCACAAAACTAAGCATTTAGAATAGGGGTCACCACCAGGTCGCCCGCAAGGATCACATGAGTTGCCCACGGGCCTGTTCTAAATCAGAATCAAGTCAATGTAATACTTATATACTGTAGTCACTTGAGACCAAACGTCCCCACAAATATAGCAATACCAGTTCATTTTTACCTTGTGGGGAAATTGGCCTGTGTGGTGCATAAATCACACAGAACGAAGTATTTTGAAAATATAAAAATGCAGATGGTTTCCTCTGAGGTTAAGGAGTGATGGGACAGAGTATACAATCATTATAGAATCAGAATCAGTTTTATTGCCAAGTGTGCTTCACACAAACAAGGAATTTGCTTTGGCAACAGGAGCTTTCAGTGTACATAAAGTGACAAGTGACAACACAGAATAAATATAAAAAAAGAAGACGATAGACATTAAACAGAGATGCAGTCAGTCCAACGATCTGGATTATATCTAAGGGAAGTCCCCATGAAGAAAGCTGTACAATGGCCCGTTTCCACTGAGTGGTACAGTACAGTACAGTACGGGTCACCTTTATCAGGCTAGCGTTTTCACTGCTAAAAGGGTACAAAGGGTACTTTTTTGGTGGGTGTGGTGTACGACAGAAAGTTCCAGTCGACGTCATTCTTGCTCGAGGAAAAGTCTACAGTACAGCTGTATGGGTCGTTTACAAATCATTTGAGAAGCACTTCTCACAAAACAAAGGCTTTATTATACACATAAACACTGGTGTAAAAATGTTCATTACCAACCTTTCTATGAACAAGATCTAATTATAACTGCAGATCAAAGATGTGAAATAGCCTACTGTCTGTGATTATATAAAATAAATAAATAAATGCAGCATATATGAACACATACAGCCCCTTACAGTCTCCGATATGTTACCAATTACAGAAAAACTACACACGGCATACATTTAGTCCTTATTTAGGTTCAAAAACAACATGAAATAGAGCCCACAGTCGGTGCAAACCTCTCATTTGTGTCTTTAATCTTCACCAGCACATGTAGCCTCTGTTAGAAAGTAATTCCGTCATTCAGAGTTCATAATAGTCCAGAAGGGGATGATAATAGTTAAACGTAGCAGTTTCTTTACATTTGCTGAAAAAATAATTTGCTCCTTTGTTTCTTCGGCTTCTCCTTTGTTTTTGCATGCGTTTGTCTGTTTCTGAAAGCATCAGGTTTCAAAAGCACGTCAATAATCAAGCACACGTTATTATCATCAGCTCAAGAAGTTTGTTATTTCAAATATTGACGCACACAGGAGCGCAAGCGACAAAGCTCAAGCGAAACCGCTCAAGCTTTAGACGGGCTCGTAAAAAACTATGGGGCACAGGGTAGAATCTGCTCTTCTTCATGGCTGTGTGGCTGTTCATCAAGACGTCAAGACCATCGCTCGTTATTATATGTATATAATATTACGGTGTAATATCTCGGCTGTGTATTTAAAACATGGCGGTTCCTTTGTTTTCATTCTGGCTTGTTGCACGAGTGAATGACGCATCTCTGTAACCAATCAGCGTTCAGATGCGCGTGTAGCTTCGCCTTTTGGTACCCTTTCGAGAGTGAAACGGTATGATTCGGTTCTGTACGCCTTTAGACAGTGGAAATGGCCATAAAAGTGTACCAAACCATACCACTCAGTGGAAACGGGCCACAAGTGTGCATGTGTGTGTATGAATCTCACCTGATAGGATATTTGGAGTCTTGTATAGTCCCTGGCGGATCTGCTCTTTAAGGATGCAGTAACTTGTACCATCAAAAGGCATTGAGCCATAAACCAGAGCATATAACAGCACACCAAGAGACCAGCAGTCCACCTGAGACATGAACAGAGCATTTGTCACACAGAAATGCCAACTGACCCAGCCAATACTCGAACCAGCTACCTTCTTGTTGTGAGGCGACAGTGCTAACCACTGAGCACTGCCTCTAATACGGAGTATAACATATTTTCATCTAATCAAATAAGCAAGTGTGATAGATTGTCACCTCGGGGCCGTGGTATGGCAGTCCATTGATGATCTCTGGTGATGCGTACAGCGGACTCCCACAGAAAGTGTCCAGGCACTGGCCTCTCATGTAGCGGTTGGACAAGCCAAAGTCAGCTAACTGCAACAAACACAGCATGCGGAGATAAATCAGCTTTGCATTGAAATGGGTCACCTACTTCTATTTATTTCATGGAATCTATTTCTGATTCACAGAGGATGTGCAAAAATAGCAGAACTCCACAGAAAAGGAGGTTAATTTCGAAGTACAATTACAATTACATATTCAGCTGCCGAGATGAATCATTTCCCAGAGATGGGTTGTGGCTGGAAGGGCATCCGCTGCGTAAAACAAATGCTGGATAAGTTGGCGGTTAATTCCGCTGTGGCGACCCCGGATTAATAAAGGGACTAAGCCGAAAAGAAAATGAATGAATGAATGAGATGAATCATATTACACTCTTCAGCAGTGGCGGATTTAGGCATGGGCAACATGGGCGATCGTCCAGGGTGGCATTTTTTCAGGGGGCAGCATGGGGAGATGGTGCAAAAAAACAAAAACAAAAATGTGCACCAGTAAAAATAATATGTGGTGCAGTAAACTTTGAGAATCTCAAGAGTAGTAATGCCAGAATAAAGACACTAGTGGCCATTCACATTTGGCATCTTTTGCATGCACAAGTTTGTTATTCTCTGTGTGCAACTGAAACAGCGCTGGTGAAAGCAAACTGACACATGCGCACAGAGAACCGTTCCCACGCGCCTCCTAGTGTGAATCCCGGTTGTTCACATGCATGCTGATAAAATACGCATCGCTCATGCACTGTGAAAACAGAGTAACTTATATATTTTTTGCATTTCATAGAGTTCTCCTGGCGCCACGGTGGCATAGTGAGTAGCACGTTCGCCTCACAGCAAGAAGGTCGCTGGTTCGATCCCCAGTTGGGTCAGTTGGCATTTCTGTGTGGAGTTTGCATGTTCTCCCCGTGGTTGCGTGGGTTTCCTCCGGGTGCTCCGGGTGCTCCGGTTTCCCCCACAGTCCAAAAACATGCGGTACAGGTGAATTGGGTAAGCTAAATTGTCCAAAGTGTATGTGTGTGAACGAGAATGTATGGATGTGTTTCCCAGAGATGGGTTGTGGCTGGAAGGGCATCCGCTGCGTAAAACAAATGCTGGATAAGTTGGCGGTTCATTCCGCTGTGGCGACCCCGGATTAATAAAGGGACTAAGCCGAAAAGAAAATGAATGAATGAATAGAATTGTCCTAATTAATTGTTTTCCAGTTACATTTAGGATTGGTTTCTGTTATTTATTTATAATAATAATTGTATAATAATATTAGTTATTATTATGATTATTATTATGATTATGAATATTATTATTATTATTTTTATTCATTTATTCATTCATTTTCTTGTCGGCTTAGTCCCTTTATTAATCCGGGGTCGCCACAGCGGAATGAACCGCCAACTTATCCAGCATTTGTTTTACGCAGCGGATGCCCTTCCAGCCACAACCCATCTCTGGGAAACATCCATACATTCTCATTCACACACATACACTTTGGACAATTTAGCCTACCCAATATAGCACATGTCTTTGGACTGTGGGGGAAAGCACCTAGAGGAAACCCACGCAACCACGGGGAGAACACACAGAAATGCCAACTGACCCAGCCAGGGCTCGAACCAGCGACCTTCTTGCTGTGAGGCGAATGTGCTACTCACTACGCCCTATTATTTTTATTTATTTATTTATTTATAATAACTATAAATATTTTTAATAATTCCATTTCTGGTTTTGTCCATATTTTACTTATAGTTAGGGTAAAACAACAAACATTTTTTTAGAATGTACATGTTTAATGGTCCTTTTCAATATTTACAAGATGTAACCTTCTAGAACCACACTTCTATAAACCAACTATTTCTAAGTTTAAGGGGGGTTGGGCGTATATGGGTGGTTCGCTCAGGGTGCCATTCAAGCTAGCACCGCCATTGCTGCACAGTTGACTGTGATCATTTCTTTTAAGATGTTAAAAAATATTTTGGACATGAAAGTTTATGCTGAGCTGCTTCCAACTAATGTGTGATAATATAAACTGTGCTCAAATATGAATGAAACGTCGTTTTGATTCTGCAGAAAATAAAATCTTTGGACCAAAATATATTGTGTAGGTCCAAATTATGTGTGGACTTTTATTTTAGAGCAAAAACGATTCATTTTTTCAGTAAAGATCAAGTTCCATGAAGATTTTTTTAATTAATTTTATATTGTAAATATATCGAATCTCATTTTCAAAATAACTGTAATGGCAATTTCTCTTCTTTTTTTCTTTTTTTTTTATTCATTCATTAATTTTCTTGTCGGCTTAGTCCCTTTATTAATCCGAGGTCGCTGACAACTTATCCAGCATATGTTTCATGCAGCAGATGCCCTTCCAGCTGCAACCCATTACTGGGAAACATCCATACACGCCCATTTACACAATTTAGCTTACCCAATTCACCTATAGCGCATGTCTTTGGACTCGTGGGGGAAACCGGAGCACCAGGAGGAAACCCACAGGAACATGGGGAGAACATGCAAACTCCACTTAGAAATGGCAACTGACCCAGTCGAGGCTCAAACCAGTGACCTTGTTGCTTTGAGGTGATCATACTAACCACTGGGCCATTTTAATCCTTTATTTTTGTTTATTATTTCATATGTAAAGATAATTGTTTATTGCTGTATATCCTGTGTGTATTAAGCAATGTGTAAGCGTTTGGACCCACATAGGCACACAAATAATGCGTTCAAATAGCAGCAAATCGTGCCATACAAGTCTTGCGCCTTATTGTGCCAGGTGTATGACAGAGGCCCTATTGACTATAAATTGATGCCAATGAATGACTTAATTTCTTAAGTCAATTTGCATTAGGACCATTTACCTTCACATTTAAGTCTCGGTCCAGAAGTATATTCTCCAGTTTGAGGTCCCGATGAACCACACCATTCTGAAAATTGACAAGAGATTTTATATTATACAAAAGACTAAACACAAAATACTATATATACTAAATACTGAATGCTGCAAATAAAAAAAATAAAAAAACGTTTATGCATACATACTAAATGCTTTATGCAGTTTTTATGGATTTGGAGAGCCCAATCTTGTTCACATCAACAAAGATATTACTATACTCTGAAAATAACTACTCAAATTATTATTTTAATTTACAACCACCATCATAGTTATTGTTCTTGATGCACCTTAAATCATGTTTTTAATATGGCCTACATTCAGGGTTTTACATTAACACCCGCCAACCCGCCAAATGCGAGTAGATTTTAGTTGTGGTGGGTTAGACAGCCAGTCCCAGTAGTCACTTTGGCTGGCTGAAACTCATTTTTAAATTGCCAGTGCTGGCTCGTCACTACAGATTAGACTGTTAGTTTATGACCGTTTGTCAATATGCGTACAAATGTGATCTTAGAATCGAGAAGCAGCATGACTGACACGAAACTAGTACGATGTTCGTGCACCCACTGTGCTTTAAGGGCTCAAGATTTATTGTAAGCAGCAGCAGTCGTTGTTTTCGCTTTAACCGTTCTTTGAACAGATTATTAATTGGCCTAACATTAACCGTGTGTGCGGCATCATCCTTTCATTATCACGCACGGAATGTTTTTAACTGCTCTGTTTTGCTTGCTGTTATTTTTGTTAATATAGTTTAATATTCATCCTTTAAACTAATATTGCTTTAATATGTTGTTGTATGCATAGTTAACTGCTGATCTGGGATCTTGAGCTAGAACAGACCAATATATATATATTTTTATATATATAATATATATTTTTAAATGTCATCTATATAAAAATAAAAAGTGTATGTATACAGCAGTATTTAGCTTGTTTTGACACTTAAAATTAAAATTTGTGGCAAGGAAATAATTAGTTTGGTGTGGTCAGAGAGAAAAAAGGTAAATCCTTATTGTGTTGAGCTCTGAAAAGTCCTGTGAAAGAAAACTCATTTAAATGTGACGCTTTTTTTATGAAAGCACAAGCCATTTGCTCATGTCCATTGATTAAGCTCATAAACAAAAAAAAGTAAAATGAATGAGGAGGCAAGTGGAAAAAACACAAAATCTGAATGAAGTATTTTTAGCTTGCCAAAGTCAAACTTATGCATATAAAATATATTCTCCCAACAACAAAAGTGTGGCTAGTGAAAATGGCGTGTGGCTAGTAATGGTGGAAAACAACTAGCCACAGTGGCTGTTGATCAAAAAAGTTAATGCGAAGTCCTGCTTATATTGTCAAACATTTCACACCCTGCTTTCTAGGTGATGCATGCAATAATAAGCAGGAAAGATTATTAGGAAGAACATCCTAATAATGTGTCAAACCTAAATGAAAAAAATACTATCTAGATTTTTAAAATAATTTAGCATGTACAAAAATGATACATTTACATTCAGGTGTATTCTGTTGGTAAATTGTTGAAACGAAATGACATTTGTAATAAATTTCATAGCATTTAAAAATTTTTATTTTGAATTTTAGGCTTGCCTGCCTGATGCCAGTAATGCACAGCAGAGGTGATCTGGTTATGGCTCAGTTTTTGGGGTTTCTGGTTAAAGTATAAACTTATAGCTGAGAATCAGTACCAATTATAAACATGTGTTGGCCCAGTAAAGGGTGATATCGGATTCAGGCCGATAATGACCCATGTGTGGCCCTTGTCTTTAATCCAGTTATAGGCCACTTCAGGACAGTCATACTTTGCAGTACTTCGGCCAAGGGAAAAGTTATTGTGTGGCCCCAAGCTGGGCCAGAAAACATTTGCTATGTGGGATGGGCATGCTTTTTCTCGAAGCAACCTGATAGGTAGAATTTTTTTCTTTACTCAAAAATGATTTTGATGTATTTTAAATGTGGGTCAAAACAGGCCAAACTTGCGTGGCCCACATATCAATTTTTAAAATCTGGATCAAATATTACATTTTTACATCTGGCCCAAATCTTGTGTGCAGCCTTAGACGGAGCTACCTCTGCCAAATTCGGGCAACTGAGGCCCACATGCTGTATGCCAGTGCCAGATGAATGCCAGCTTTATAAAGTGCCAGCTTTATGCCAAATCTGGGCCAGAATTCTTTGCTACTAGGGATGGGTCAATGTTGTGATGCTCTTTACTTTAATAAAAAAAAAATGACATGACTATTTTTTAAATCTGATAGTTACAAAAAACTTTTTTGTAATTAAATCCTAATCATCAATGTACTCATGACAAACGCTGTATTGTTGAAAATATCTAAGACTTCTTAAAATTTTCCTGGCGTATTTTTTTTCTAGGTAATGCATGCAATAATAAACAGGAACTCTTTTCTCTTTCTGTTTTTTTTTTTAAAAACATCCTAATAATGTGTCACACCTAAATGAAAAAAAAATCTATCTAGATTTAAAAATAATTTTACATGTACAAAAATGATACATTTACACTCCTTTGTATTCCTTTGGTAAAATGTTGAAACAAAATGACATTTGTAATACATTTCATAGCCTTTCAAACATTTTTATTTTGAATTTGCCTACCTGATGGCAGTAATGCACAGCAGAGGTGATCTGTCTGAAGAAGTGTCTGGCTTCGTCCTCCGAAAGTCTCTGTTTGTCCTGAATGTATTCGTACAGCTCTCCTCCACTCGCATACTCCATCACCATCACTATCCTCTCTCTGCTCTCAAACACTGAACACACAACGCTTTTCATTGACATTTTGCTTTGTTTATGGCAGAATTGGCATGGTAATAAATATTTATGCAGTTGATGTGTTTTACCTTCATACAGACGGATGATATTTGGATGCACCAGAGAAGCGGTGATTTCAATTTCTCTCTGGATGTGAGCTCTGTCCAGATCATTTCTCAGTCTCTCCTTTCTAATGGATTTAATAGCCACCTGAAGCACACAATTTAAACAAACACATCATTAAATCATATACCACATAGCAAAATTTCTCTGGCCCAGCTCTGGCCCACACAGTCAGGTTTTGTTTGGCCCACATGCCGCAGTGAATTATGGTACATGACTGGACCAAATCTGGCTTCCAGACAAGGGCTAAACATGGACCATATCTGGGCCAAGTCTCAGCCAAGTTAATAACTCATAACTGGGCCAGGTAGGTTGGTGTGTCACGATTGCAATGGAATTGATAAACCCATGAAGTATTGCGTTTTAGGCACACTATCCCACATAGCAAATGGACTTGGCCCAAATGTGGCCTCATTATGGCACTGCTGGCATGTTACAGCAATGGCATGCATTTTGTCAGCCTAATGTGGGCCACGCATGGCAATGATAGCACTGCATGCATGATGGCAAACTACATTTGGGCCAGTTGTGGATGGGAGGTGTGTGGCCCAGATCAGTGTAGCGATTGTTCACATTGTTTGGGTAACATTAGGCTGGGATAAGGCTCAGTTTTGGGGGTTTCTGGTTAAAGTATAAACTTATAGCTGAGAATCGGTACCAATAATAAACAGATTTTGGCCCAGTTCAGGGCCAGTTAAGGGTGATAAATTGGCTGAGATTCAGGCCAGCGATGGCCCATGTGTGGCTCTGGTCTTCAATCCAGTTATGGGCCACTGCAGGATCGTCATTCTTTGCAATACTTGGGCCGAGGGAAAAGTTATTGTGTGGGCCAGAGCTGGGCCAGAAAACATTTGCTATGTGGGATGGGCATGCTTTTTCTTGAAGCAACCTGATTGGTAGAATTTTTTTCTTTACTCAAAAAATTATTTTGATGTATTTTAAATGTGGGTCAAGACAGGCTAAACTTGCGTGGCCCACATATCAATTTTTAAAATCTGGGCCGAATACTACATTTTACATCTGGCCCAAATCTTGTGTTCAGCCTTAGACGGAGCCAAACTTAGGCCACTGAGGCCCACATGCTGTATGCCAGTACCAGATGGATGCCGGCTTTATAAAGTGTCAGCTTTATGCCAAAACTGGGGCAGAATTATTTGCTACTAGAGATGGGTCAATGTTGTGATGCTCTTTACTTTAATAAAAAAATGACATGACACTTTTTGAAATCTGATAGTTCCAAAAAACTTTTTTGCAATTAAATCCTAATCATCAATCTACTCATGACAAACACTGTTGGAAAAATCTAAGACTTCTTAACACATATTTTCCCAGTATTTTTTTGTTTGTTTGTTTGATTTTTTTGTCACGTAAGAAGAGTAATGCATTAAAACACATTTACTGTCACCCTACAACACTCATGGTTCCATTTTGAAACCATATGGTAGTCGAAACATTGTTTTTTTCTTTTTTGTCGATAGATAATAAAACAACAGTTATTTATTAATTTTCAATAAGGATACTTAGTCCTAAAAAATTACTTTGCTACAGCATTCAACTCGTAAAGATGTTTTAGATCATGGGTCTCAAACTCAATTCTTGGAGGGCTGCAGCTCTGCAGTTTTGCTCCAACCCTAATCAAACACAGCTGATGCAACTAATCAAGTTGTTTAAAAGAGTCTTGAACACCTTGATTAGTTGCATCAGCTGTGTTTGATAAGGGCTGGAGCAAAACTGTGCAGAGCTGCGGCCCTCCAGAAATTGAGTTTGAGACCTATGTTTTAGATGCTTTTTAGAGGCTAAATTCAAATCAAATCCAACCAAACTTCCTATACCACTTGTTGAATGTTGTGTCTACTTTACAAATATTGTCATGGAATTTTTCAAGTATGAAAAATTCAGTTCATATTCCTCAAAACATAGGGAGCGCCCTTGTATGGTTAAACTGGATATAATCTGGTGGCCAAACAAAATCTTACTGAAAGATATTTTTTTAAGACATCAACCTCAAATTTGGAATATAATTTGTTCAGATATTTAGTTTTTTTTTTTTTAAGTAAATTTAGACATTTACTTTTTTTTTTAATAAAGTTACAGTTCTCTGATTCTGGGAAATAAATGAGGCATCTATTTGCACCTGCAGGCATCCCTTGAGTGATTCCACTAAGCCAACCATGTGCAAGCGCAACAGCTTCACAAACACAGGCTACATCCTGTGATATTGTTGTACATAAAACAGGGGGACAACTTTGTAATCATAGCCCTTTGATGCACACAATCACAGCAGTGTGATCCGTCTATGATCACACCGGTGTGGCTGGAGCATTCAGTACATCATTGATCAGGTCACCATTGACATGTTGTAAATCCAGCATCGGTCCATTGCAGTGTATGGAGATGCGATGTCATGTCTTAAACCATACATGTTGCCATGGAAATATAAAAGCAATGCTTTAACTAAAGTAGGCGGGTCATCTGAAATATTTCAAACTTATCCCTGCTGAAACAAACTACTTAAACCAGCCTAAGCTGGTTGGCTGGTTTTAGCTGGTTGTCCAGCCTGATTTTAGAGGGGTTTTGGCCATTTCCATGCTGGTTCCCAGCAATTTCCAGCTTGGTCTTAGCTGGTCAAGCTGGAAAAAGCTGGAAAAAAAGTTAAACCAGTTAAAACCAGCTTGACCAGCCTGGTTTAAGCGTAACATAGCTGGTTTTGGTTGGGCTCCCAGCCTGGCTAGGCTAGTAAAGCTGGTTTTAGCTGGATTTTTCAGCAGGGATAAGGGAGGGTTAAATGAATTTTGGCTAATCAAGATTTCAAAATCAGCTTTCCTCACCTCAAAAAGCACACTTTTTGCACTCATTCTCAACCAAATGCTGCGCAGCATTGTTGTGGTGTTAGTCATGCTCTCGTGCTTGTACTAGACATATTCATATTGACTGATACAATGTACTGTTGGCTATCCCTATTAATATACCTGTGGACTTAAGACTGTTCATCAATGTTCAATGTTCATCGAATCAAAGTCATAGTTGTCACAATGCCCAGCGATCTAATCCTTGTAGATCGCTGGTAAATATGCAGATGGACTACAGACCCAGTCATGCACCGCTCAAACACACCTGTTCCGGATTGCTCTCACTCACAGGCGGAGGATTGTCAAGGACTGATTAGATTGGACTTTAAAAACAGCAAACACACACACACATCAGTACTGAGTCTTGTTTAACAGTTTGTAACCATTACGACGCATTTTCCTTGCCTTGCCATGTTAAACCCTTGCATGTTGTTTTGTTTATTTTTGTTGTCTGCTGCCTGCCTTTTGACCATACTCCTGTTATATGACCACAACTCTAGATTTGCCTGTATACATCTGTTTGCCCCTGTGTTGACCATTGCTTGTCAGACCATTCTATTCTGAATAAACCTGCATTTGGATCCGCACCTTGTCAGCGTCGCCTTCACATTACAATAGTGCTGTGACTATAAAACTGTAAATAATCCAACATTGAACAACTCATGATTGTATGTAAAGGTCATTAATTTTTTTTATTATAAAAACTAATCTGTAGTGTTATTTTATTATAATAACAATTATCATTATTAATAATGTTAGTATGCTGAAGCCAACATTGGGAGCTAGAAAAAGAGTCCCTCAAATTGTTCTTTTAGACTTTCACCACAAAGGTATTGTGTAGTTTCTGGCACACGTTGAGGTCTGTAAGTGTTTTATAGCATGCAGTGAGATTTGGGACCAGTGAACACAAAGCTCCATTGTAAGCCATTACATTTTTACAATTCCAAAATTCCTTCAAATTCATTAACTGAAGTCATGCTGTAGCTAAAAGGTAAACCATGTCATTTCCAGTGGAATTTGCTGATGCAAATAAAGAAACGTGTGTATAAATGTCAAGCAAAATTTCACACTGATTAAACTCCAGGTATAACATACGTCACTGAAACCTCATGTCTGTGTCTGTATGGTGGCCCTGGCAATACCATCTGGGAAGCTGCCAAACAACTCTGACCCCAGTATAGAGGCAAAATAGACGCTTCGCTCTCCTGTCACACATGCACACACTGCCTGGCTCATGCTGAATGCCATCAGTGTTTGTCTACAGGAATCCCAGCAATGCTCCGGCTCTCCTGGATTCCAGAATTCTTCACCTCTGAGTCCAGATGAGTGACACGGTGAGAGAGGGGCTCAGCCGCCGCTCTAATCTGATTGGACAGCAAGATTACTTCATTTTTTCCATTAATCCGATATGTTTTCAGGCTGTGAAAGAGTGAAGACGGCAGGCTGAAGGGGGATATTTCTTGTTAACTGACAGACTGAGCGATGAATGAGTGGTTAAGTATTTAATTAAGTGTGTTAACATATTGTAGAGACGTGTGTACAAAACACAAAGCACCTACTGGATGACCTTAAGATTTATTAACTGAGGTGAACTGCAATGTAAAGACGTGCTGAATGACTGACACACTGTCAAAACTTAGGGAGAAATGATAGATAGTCTTATTAGCGTGGAGAAATTAAGCCTTTAAACATTTTTTTTAGTTTAAAAAAACACTCAAATTTAGCCATTGTTCCTTATATTCACTCCAGGTCACGCTCAAAGTGGGAGATCAAAATGTCTCCATAACGTTTGCTTGCTGTTATGGCATAATGATTTTAATCTATTATATTATAAGCCTTTTCTAAAATATCATATTATCTTCATTTATAAAGTTCAGGTACTGTACTTATCAACAGTAAAGCGGGTTTTGTGTTCCTAAGTATCATTCAGGCACAGCTGTACTGTACTTGTTTATGAGTTTACTCATCGTTTACTCATTATGAGTTTTGACAGTTCATTATGTATCATTTATTCTCTATAAGACAAACGATAGGGTGAAATTTCTTCATAACAATGGTCTCATTTTTACAAAAAGCAAAACCATTTGCAATTTTTGTATTGCTCGTTTTAAATCTATTCAGTTTTTTAAAACATTAAACATGATGCAGATATGTATCTAAAAGTGTTAAAGCATATAATAAAATCATTCCTACAATAAAATTTAAGTTCATTCGTATTTTACAGCATTTTTTTTTCTTTCTATCTTTTTCAGTTTTAAATGTGCAAAAAGCAGAATCAAAATTAATAAACTTGTACTCACTGGGCATCCCCAGTTTGGAAATCACAAATATATTTTGTATATTTTTTATTTTTCTCAAGCTTGGAATCACATTTGTCAAAATCCCCTTTATTAAAATTTAAAGAAATTATATATAGCCTAGAGTCTGTATAATTTTAATGTATAGCCTATATGCAAACCCATACTAGGGTAAACAATTCTTAATTGAGTCAGTGTAAATAATCTGCATTTTACACTGTTTGCACGATTATCATTAGTTAAATACTTAGCCTGTCAACCTCTTAAGGCCCAAGCTGTTTTAACGTGCATTTTTAATTTCGCTTTGCTATTTGGACTTATTGGAACCTAATTACAATAATACCTAAATATCATCTTTTGATATGATGTACTTTTAGAGAAAAAATATGTCCATATATGTTGACTTGTGGTAAGAATTTACATAAAACACAACAAAGTCACCTTAGTGTAATAGAATGAAAAACTCTTTATGTCTGCCTTGAACACAGCAGTTTTGTCCTGACTGTTTTTTAATGCATTAATAACACATACACATATATTTTGTGAACATGTTTTGACTGTCAGTAAAAACAACACTCTTTGCCCATTTTGGACAGTTAAGATAGTGTTTGTGACATTTCATACTGTATGCTGCAAAACAGTTGCAGGATGACACTGTATGTCTGTATAAAACATAAGACATAAGCCATAACAGCTCAAATGTGCTGTCCACGTACATGTAGCCACTAAGCCCTTAGAGGTCACGCTAATTTTGTTTTACTTCAATAACATCATTAACATTGTTTCAATACTTACAATTGTTTTAGTTACTTAAACCCCGAGTATTGTTAGCATACTGATAATACAGATTATTCTGATCGTTGTTTAACATGTGAACGCATTACATTAAACAAAAAAACAAGCACTGTCTGTTATAAAAGTGTATGTGGCTCACCGTCTTTCCATACTGTCTCTCCACCGCGCGCTTGACTTTTCCGTAAGTGCCCCTGCCAAGCGTCTCTAGCACTTCAAACCGGCGCTTGAGGCTGTGTTTGTGGAGGTGTTTCTTCACCCGCGATGAGGTCTGGTCCTCCGCTGGGTGTGCAGGAGCGCTGAAAGGCTGGAGCTCCATGGAGAGGAGAGGTGACGCTCACCTGTCAGCTGCCAGTCAAATTGAAGACAGATGTCTTAATAATTTCTTAGACAAAACTGGTGGGGAAGAATTGACGGTGATGTTGATTGACTCAAGCATCGGGTAACGCTGAGGATAAGAAAGACCGGGCATCACTGAAGGGATTCACCAGATGCTGACGTGAGTGGGAGAGGCGGAGTCATGCTGTCAATCATTAGCGGTGGCGCGCATCAGTGCCAGCCAGACTGTACTAAGCGAGACTACTGACCTCAATCCTTTCCAAAAACAACATCAGTGTGACTACAGTTAATGGCTTCAACATACATGTTTGGTTGTTCGAAAAGATAATAATATTTTGTGCTTTAAAAGTAAATTAAGCCAGCTACATAACTAACATTTACTATTAGCACTTTCCCAGCTAACAAATTTAGGTTGTGAGAACGTTCTCATAACGTTATCTGCAACGTTCCGAGAATGTTGAAATGTCCAGTTTGCTTAATGTTACTAGAACATTTTTTATGGTTAGCATAACATCCTTACAATGTTTTCAAAACCTAAATTTCCACCAAAATACAATGTTCTAAGAATGTTTATTTGTAACGTTCCAATAACGTTGAAATGTCCAGTTTGCTTAATGTTGCGAGAACAGTTATGGTTAGCATAACGTTCTTACAACGTTCATTAAACCTACGATGAGAACGTTCATCAAGTACAAATAACGTCCTGAAGACGTTCAAAAAAACTTTGTTCTAAGAACATTTTTAACAACGTTACAAGAACGTTAACAATGTTATGAGAACATTCTAAAAATGTTCCATTTATAACGTTCTGTGCTAACATTTTCACAACTTTTAAAGAACGTTAGTGAATGTTCTGGGAACGTTCCCTGTTAGCTGGGTTAGTGTTTTAGGTTTGTTTGAATGAAAAGCTGTAATTTACAACTAAAATACATGTTTGTTTGTTTTTTGCAGTTTTTTTTCTGAAATATGATTTTTGATGCATTGTTTTTGGTATCAAAATATTTCGAAATAAATTCAATTCAATTCATCTTTATTTTTAGATGTAGATTGTGTCAAAACAGCTTTACATAGAAGGTTATAGTAAATTGAAACAGTGTCGGTCCAGATTTCAGTGTTGAAGTTCAGTTTAGTTTAGTTCAGTTCAGTGTGGTTTAATAATACTGAGAGTCCTAACACTGAGTAGCAAATCTATCGATGCACAGCTCTACAGGTCCCGAACCATGCAAGTCAGTGGTGACAGCGGCGAGGAAAACACTTCACCAATTTGCGAAAGTGAAGAATTAAAAAACCTGGAGAGAAACCAGGCTCAGCTGGGCATGACCATTTCTCCTATGGCCAAACGTCTTGTGTAGAGCTGCAGTCTAGGTGACGGAGGCTGGAGAAGCTGGACGTCAGCGAGACTTGTATGTCCTTGGAGCACCACAGGAATCAGTCTCATGCTGTCCACTCCTCCATGCACCACCGCAGCTGCTCAGGATACAGCCTGGTCTAGGATTATGGAACCTTGGGATCATCTCGTCGCGGGTCTTGGATCACATCAGTGGCGCTGCATAGTATCTGGGGGCCTTGGGATGAGTATCCCCAGGTGGAAATAGAGAATAAAGAGAATAATCACGTTGCTGCTGTTCATAGTGTATATAAAAGAGATGCATGGAGCACATTCAAGCACCATATGTGATGCATTGAGTGTATGCTTTACTAAAACTATAGGTTTTTAATTGAGTTTTAAACTGCGAGAGTATGTCTCGGACATCATCAGGAAAGCTATTCCAGAGTAGGCAAGGGCCAGTATAAGATTCTGAAGGTATGATAACCTTGGATAAAAATATCACAGTTTCACGGTATGACGGTATTGTGATTACTGCTCTAAAATATATTCTTTTTAAATGTCTGGCTAACAAACAATTTTATTTTGAGAAACATTTATAATATTTTGGAGCAGTAAACATGTCAGGCTAAATTATCATTGACTTCTGCTGTCTTAATTTGTTTCAAACCAAAAAAAAGTAAATAAAAAAACCTTACACATACCTTAGGGACAGTATAGCAGAAAATTTTGACGGTATGAAAACCTTGACTTTTCCATACCACAGTATACCTTGAAAACGGTTATCATACCTTGCCTATTCCAGAGTTTAGGAGCCATAAATGAGAAGACTCGACCTCCTTTACTTGACTTCGCTGTTCTAGGTACTACCAGGAGCCCTGAGTTTTGAGGTCTTTAAGAGCGGGTTGGATTGTACTGAGACAGGAGGTTGGTTAGATAAACAGGAGCTAGATTATTTAAAGGTGAGAAGCAATGTTTTAAAATGAAGACATTGATATGTGCAAATACGTCATTTTGAAATGTTTCTTAGACTACATAATTAAAATACAGTAATATGTTTTGAAAATCATTGAAATGTGTAGTTCCTGTAAGCTATTATAAAGTGACTCCAAATGGACACCAAATGAGGAAATGCCACAAATGTTGATCTGAAATACTTTTTCCGTGTGTGGTTTTGTAGGCAGAACAGTTTTGATTAGATATGCATATTTGCATTATGTAATGTTGACTCATTTAGTCATTTGGTGACCAGGTGTCCATTTGGAGTTTCCAAATGGCTTTTTAGAAAGGACTTTTTAAATAAAAGCTTACAGAAGCTACATTTTTAGAAGTATCATCATGAAATTTATATCAACACATAGTGAGACATTCAGCTTTATCTTTCTGGTGTTTCCATGCCATTTTCCTGATAGCCACATCTGATGAATTTCGTTAAAACTAATCGCAATTCACTTTTACCTATATTTTACCATCTTTACTCTGTTTCTTTACTACTTTGGGTTATTTTGACCCTTGGGTACGAAACTAGCTACAGTATTGTCTAGTTTCAAACAGAACCAGGCTTGTGAACATAGACCACAGGATTCAAGAGCTACAGACATGCACTGTATATTTGGGTAAGTTGTTTTCCAGAAAATGCTCAAAAATGGGGTGCAGGTTAAAAGGTTAAAACAAATTAGTACAAAAAAAAGTACAAAAATGTGAAATTAGCTTAAATTCAGTAATTTATGCACACTCATGCCAACATAGATGTTTTACTTCTTTAATGAACACAGTCAGAGTTCAATTTTATAAGAGTTTTCATGAAGACATGAGCACCTCGCTAAGACAATTCAAAACCATGCACTCAAGACAGCAAAATAAACGAGAGATTGTCAGATTTCTGTCACAAAGCTAAGAGTTAAACAAGACAGAACTCTGACACTACTATTCACCCTACACTTTGTTTTGTGTTGGCACATGGCCGTGTATTCACTTGTCTATTAGTTAGACCCCACCTATTGTTACCTGTTCAATTTGTTAATTTGCCTCACCTGTCCTCCTCGTTTAGGGCTTCGTCGGCTCCTCTGGTTATTCTCCGAGTGTGCTTTAGGCCCCGTTTACACTAATGCGTTTTCGTTTTAAAACGCGTAAGCTTTGCTACGGTTACGCCATCTGTCCACACTATGGCGGAGTTTTCAACCCCGAAAACGGAGCGTTTTGGAAATGCTGGAGAGGCCGTTTTCATTCTATAACGCTGCTGCTCCGTCTCAGTGTGAATGGGGGTAAACGGAGACTTCTGAAAACAGAGGCATGGCTGCTGGACACCTAAATGGAAGTGTTGTTTGCACTATTGTCAGTTTTAGGCACTATTATGCAGTTAAACTCTGCCTTTTTACTACAACAGCTGCATATATTCGCAAGAGGCAAGCTATTGTTCGAGCACTCGCTAATCGCTCGCGTTTCAAGTGACGGAAGCCCTATTTAGGATGCCAGTTTTGGGTTAGGGTTTGTTGGCTTACAATAACCAAATGGCGAGCAAGACACATGCTTCCTGTTTATACTTGAACGCGCATACCAAGAGTGTGCGAATGGTCATGGATATATGTTTTTGGTGGCATAGTGTGGACGGAGATATGTTCAGAAACGCTGGGTGAAACGCTAGTGTGGACGCGGATCGTTTTCATGCTAAAACGCTGTTTTAAAACTAAAACACACTAGTGTAAATGGGGCCTAAGACTCTTGCTTACTAGTTTCTCATATTGGCTGTTTCTCAATATGCGTTCTTCAGCGATCTTGAGTCCTCGTGTTCTCATCGTTCGCCGAAATTCAGTAAGACCGCAAGAACGGAGGATGCATGAGAGTTCCTGGTATCGAGGACACACCGATGCAGACTTCAGCACTCACTCTAGAAGTCCCAGGAATCAATGCGACTGGAGGTGGAAAGCGCAGCATTTTGTATAAATTTATTATTTAAGTTCAGAGGTATAACTTATTTACTTCAGGAGTTTCCCTAAATGAGACGGTGAAAGTAAACATTAACATAAAAATCTTATTAAAGGCATAAACACATTAAGGGGGTTTATTTGTTGAAATTCTTACTAAAATCAGTTTTATTTGTGTTGTGCAGCATATATTTGTAAAGACTTATGCATAGTATATATTGTGAAACGGGGGAAAACAGTAAATCATTGTATGAATGCTGTAATGTTTAAATAATTTTTGATTAAAGATGCGTGAGGGTCATGTGACCATCAGGAAGAACGCAGCATCTCATTTCTCACAGGACACGTTCTCTGTCCTCACGGTCTCCCGAGTTCGTTCTCCCAATGTGACCTGGCAAGACCGGTCTCCACAAGAACACAAGTCTGTTCTCTGCTTTCTTGGAATTGAGAAACAGCCAAAATGTGACGTTTGATTCTTGTCTGGGTGACATGGTGACTCAGTGGTTAGCACTGTCGCCTCACAGCAAAAAGGTCGCTGGTTTGAGTCCCAGCTGGGCCAGTTGGCATTTCTGTGTGGAGTTTGCATGTTCTCCTCGTGTTCGTGCGAGTTTCCTCCGGGTGCTCTGGTTTCTGGAACAGTCCATTGTCCCTAGTGTATGTGTGTAAATGAGTGTGTATGGATGTTACGGGATTACAGCTGGAAGGACTTCGGTTTTTTAAAGTTGTGGGAAAAAAAAGTTATTAGTATTATAAAAATAATAATTATTATTATATATTATTACAATAAGAAAAACTGTACATTAGCAACAGAGCAAAAAGATTTGTGAGTGCACTGTGCTTGTGAGTTCATGAGGTGTCAGAAGTTAATTTACAGAAGTGTGATTCATTTAGCATGCTCGTGTTTATGGGACTGCTGTGGGTGTGCTGTAAGGGCGGACCTCTGAAGTCTCTGATAAGAACTCAAGGACTCTGATAGAAGCAAAAAATGCTCTCATTTGGACGTGTCACAAAAAGAAATTTCACTTCTAGGAAGACTTCGACTGCTCCAATAGATGGCTCTCTCATCTGTGTCACCTCTGCTTAGAAAGCTATAAATGGACTTGTTATTCTCAGTAAAAAGGAGATTCCTCACAGATTTATTGTCAGGGAGGAGAAAAGCATCTGAATCCATACGTTAACCCATGGGAGAGTCTTCGGAGTTATTGAAACCCCTGTAGATCTAGGCATACTGATGGACTGTACCATGAGGAATAATGCAAGTAGAGGTGTTTCTAATCATGCTAGAGAAAAACACTGCGAGGAGAGGATCATCCTGGATGAACTTAAACTAGAGGACGTAGCGCAATGGCAGACAGAAATCGCAGAGCCTTCTTTAAAGGAGAAGATCTGTGACCCTGTGAGGTAAAGTCATATGAGTGTGTGTATTTTCTAAAATAAAAACCTTATTATCTTGGTGTTGCAGGCATCACCCACTAAACACAATTCTGTTCAAATGACGTTTTTTAGATGTCTCTTTTGGACATGTTAGACGTTGAAAGACGCCTCCTAAGGGCGCAGAATGAAAGTTTTTATGACATCCATTTTGGATTTCGACACAACCTTAGATTAAATCATCAAAAGCATCAAATCTCCCAGTATCTTAGCAGAAGATTAATAAACAAGAGAGATTTAATTAATGAGTAAAATAAAGTTTGTGTGCTAAACACTACATAAAGCATTACACTGCAAAAAAAAATGTTTTTCTTATTTAGATTTTTTGTCTTGTTTCAAGTCCAAATATCTAAAAATTCTTAAATTAATAAGTTTTGTCTAGAGTCTAGACAAGCAAAACATATTGTCTTGTTTTCAGAATATGCCAAAATTAAGTGAGTTTGTCCTTAAAACAAGCTAAATAATCTGCCAGTGGAGTAAGCAAAAAAATCTCACATCACAAAAAAAGATTTTTACTTTACTGGCAGACTATTTTGCTTGTTTTAAGGACAAACTCTTTTAATTTTGTGATATTATTACTTAAAACAAGACATTATGTTTGCTTGTCCAGACAAAGCTTCTGTCTCAGGTAAAAACACAGATCGCTAAAGAACTACAAATCCGCTGTTACATGGACTACAGATCCAGTCATGCACCACACACTCACATCTGGTTCTGGTTGTCCGCTGATTGCTCACACACACAGCTGAGGCTGCTCACAACTGATTACATTGACTTTATATATCCGCTGTTACATGGACTACAGGTCCAGTCATGCACCACACACTCACATCTGGTTCCAGTTGTCCGCTGATTGCTAACACACAACAGAAGCTG
Organism: Danio albolineatus; assembly: GCA_903798035.1. Lineage (NCBI taxonomy): Eukaryota > Metazoa > Chordata > Actinopteri > Cypriniformes > Danionidae > Danio > Danio albolineatus. The sequence continues at coordinate 3,963,358 of CAIGQQ010000835.1, forward strand.
TTCAGAACTGATTACATTGACTTAATATATCCACCGTTACATGAACTACAGATCCAGTCATGCACCACACACTCACATCTGGTTCCGGTTGTCCGCTGATTGCTAACACACACAGCTGAAGCTGTTCAGAACTGATTACATTGACTTAATATATCCACCGTTACATGAACTACAGATCCAGTCATGCACCACACACTCACATCTGGTTCCAGTTGTCCACTGATTGCTAACACACAGCTGAAGCTGTTCAGAACTGATTACATTGACTTTATATATCCACCGTTACATGAACTACAGATCCAGTCATGCACCACACACTCACATCTGGTTCCAGTTGTCCACTGATTGCTAACACACAGCTGAAGCTGTTCAGAACTGATTACATTGACATCCGCCGTTACATGGACTACAGATCCAGTTATGCACCATGTACTGTTACTGTGAACATTATGATGCGTTTGCCTTGCCTTGGCCGCCTGCCCTGCCTAGCCCTGCCCTGCCTTGCCTTGACTTCTCTTCCCTTGCTGTGTTAGACCATTGCTTTTGTTGTTTTGTTTATTCCTGCCTCATGCCTGTACTGACCATTTACCTGTTTAATGACCTCTGGGAAAACTTAATTGTTTTATATTAAATCTAATTAATTGTCAATAGTTAACTTAATCAATTTGTGTTAGGAACACATGAATGAGTTATGAGGAACCCTGCATTTTATATAGTGTATAAATGTATATACTTTCCCTATCTGATGTAGGTGCTCTGTGGGACAGTGGAGGGTTTGGATTCTTGCATGGGTGCCGGTTCTGTCCTGGATTCCCTGTTATTCCATCCGAGAGAATGGACTTGGTGATCTGGTTTCAGGTGTCAGCGTGGGAATCATGCATCTGCCTCAAGGTCAGCTTACAAGAGCAAGCTGCAAAGTGAAACTACACATGGGAGAACGTTTCTTAAAGGAATTGTTCAACCAGCAAGGAAAATTCTGTTTTTAATTACTCCCCTTCATATCATTCTAATCCCCTGAGATCTTCATCTATCTTCAGAACACAAATTAAGATTTAGGTGAAATCGGAGCGCTCCTTCATCCTCTATAGACAGTTCCCGATTTATTCAAAGTCCAGAAAAATAACAAAAATACATCCTAAAAACATGTGCCTTCGGTGAATAAATCAGAATATTATCAAGCTATGACAATACATTTGTGTGCCAATACAATAAAAACAAAGCCTTATTCACTGTAAAAATTGCTGTGTTGCACACAATCAGTCTGTGTTGGGACAAGATGAAGGAATTAAAGGGCACATATTTGACCCCTTGTTTTATATTTAATATAAGTCTTTTGTGTCAGCAGAATTTATCTGTAAAGTTTCAGCTTAAAATACCCATCAGATTATTAGTTATGGCTGTCTAAAGTCTTAATATTGTAGCTCTAAACAGCTTTTTGCTGTTTTTGGTACTGGGCCTTTAAGGATAGTCCTCCCCGCCCACCGTTCCCACGTGGCCGTCAGCGTGCCTCAATCTCCGCCCTCGGCTACGTCAGACAAACAGACGCAACAGGAACAGATGTAAAGGAAGCAGATCTCATTACGTTTGTGAGAAATCCAACAGTAAGAACTTTACCAATGACTGTTTGATGTGTTTGTGTGTGACTCATCGTTGCAACTCCTCAACAATATAGTTCCAAAGTTCGTTCACGCACGCACGCACGCACACGCTCGTGCACACACACACACACACACACACACACACACACACACACACACACACTGACAGACAGACAGCGCGTGCGCGTTGAGTTTGCACTGCTTTTGCAAGCAAATGTGACACGAAACAGGTTAATACCCACTGCTGTATAGATATCTGTTATCTTAATGAACAAACTAAACCTGATTTAATGTCAACAAACTGAGATTGAAGCATCTCTTTTGCTGACGCGGCTGTGGTGATGAAGTAAAGCTGAAGTAAATCGCTGTAATTCATTAACATGCACTGTTTTAAAGGTGTTAAACGTGTGAAACTCACTCTTGATCACATTTGATGGTGATTGATGGCCTTCGCGAACTGAACAGATCTTTTATTTCCGGTTGCTTTGCGCACGTCCTGTCTTGTTGATATGATTATACGCGTTACTACAGAGACATGTTAATATGCAGCTGTCAATTAATTCGGTGGGCGGGGGGACCACACTCCTACATAAAAGTGCGGTCGATCTCAAAACCGATCCGATTGGTCCACCGTTTTTATGCTGTTAAATTGAAATAAAAGGACTGGGTGTGTTTATATCACCCCAAAATGACCGTCTATACACTATACCCACACATTTGACTGTCCAAACAGACTAAAAAGTAGATTTTTAAAAATAGGTGCCCTTTAAGCTAACTTTATTAGTTTTTACAAATTTAAGTGGGTTGAACGTGAAACAATTAAGCTGTCTCCAAAAGAAAATCAAGAATTGTGTTGTTTCAGCTCACTTTAAATAAGTAGATTGAACATACAACAAACATTGTTCTGCCCCTTCTATCAAACGCCTTGCCTGATTTGGCAGAGAGATAATGTCTTACAATGACAACAGACTCAAGGGATAAGTTTGAACCTTTTACTGTTGATTATGGAATAAAGTAAAAATGCAAAACATACAAAATACTGAATGGTAAGTATGCTAGATCAATAGTCTGTACATACACGAGCACAGTCGGCGCTCTATGCATACTTAACCAAATCATATAAGTAGTACAGTTGACCAAAGAAAGAACAAAATCAAGATCTTGCTTGTATAATGACATGACTACCGTAAGCATAAATAAACACAAGTCAAATTATGATTAAATAATGTCTACATACCGAATGTGCCTTTAATATAACTTAAATCAACGAGCGAATGATAGCAACAGCCATGTGCTCTACCATGCGGCTTCTGAATACCTATGTTCACATTTATGCTGTCATCAAATAAGGACTCTAACATTAAACACAATACCTACGTATAACCAGAAGGGGTCGCTAAATCACAACTTAAGATTAAATCAATGTAAAATGTCTGGATAAAGGGCGCCACGGTGGCGTAGTGAGTAGCACGTTCGCTTCACAGCAAGAAGGTCGCTGGTTCGAGCCTTGGCTGGGTCAGTTGGCATTTCTGTGAGGAGTTTGCATGTTCTCCCCGAGTTGGCGTGGGTTTCCTCCGGGTGCTCCGGTTTCCCCCACAAGTCCAAAGATATGCGGTACAGGTGAATTGGGTAAGCTAAATTGTCCGTAGTGTTTGTGTGTGAATGAGTGTGTATGGATGTTTCCCAGAGATGGGTTGCGGCTGAAAGGGCATCCACTGCGTAAAGCAAATGCTGGATAAGTTGGCGGATCATTCGGCTGTGGCGACCCCGGATTAATAAAGGGACTAAGCTGACAAGAAAATGAATGAATGAATTTCTGGATAAGACAGCACAAACATCATTTTGAGTGTTCAACAGTTTCTTCTTCTCCGTGTCAGTCAGTATAGGAGGCACAATCACGAAAACACTGTAATGTAATGTAATGTAATGTAATGTGTACTACTTATGTAGCGCATTTATCATGTACAGCTATATACCCAGAGCACTTTACAATCATGAGGGGGGTCTCTCCACACCACTACCAGTGTGCTGCATCTACTTGGCTGATGCAACTGCAAGCCATAGGACAATGGCGCCAGTGTGCTCATCATACACCAGCTATAGGCGGAGTGGAGAGTGATACAGCCAATTCAGTGGATGGGGATGATTCGAAGGCCATCATGGGTAAGGGCTGATTGAAGGTGCTGTAACACAATCGCGCTACAAGAAGAAGAAGAAGAAGCTACTAATGGACAAATGGGACACATATACATACAGTGTATATATATATATATGCGCATGTTCACAAGAGCGCTGTGCACTGATATATATATATATATATATATGTGAACATGCGCAATATACTGACACTGAGGACAAGAAACTATTGAATAAAGTTGATATTTTTGTTTTATGTGCTCACAAAAGTATTCTTGAGAATATTCTGAGTGCACCACTTAAGACATGTTGTATATTTTGATGACATTCTGGATACATTTCTGCACTTTCAGGTTGCAGAGATTTGGACCAACACAAGGGTGAGCAATTATCACAGACTTTTCACGATTATGTGAACTGTCCCTTTGATTTGCTCTCTAAAAAACTGATGAAATTCCAAGAAGTAATATTTGATAGCCAATGTTAAAAGAGGAGCATATATTAACCGTTCTAAATGCCTTTCTGTTTAAAGACTTAGAAATCACTTTTATGTTTATTCTAATCTATTTTTCTTGAGCGTGTGTTTATGCTCAGGTATGGCATATGCTCTTTTGGCTTCTGTGCCACCTGTGTTTGGTCTCTACACCTCCTTCTATCCTGTCCTGGTCTACTTCATTTTCGGCACTTCTAGACACATCTCCATAGGTGAGTGGAAGACAGAAAGTGAAAATATACATAACTTCTTCATAATTTAACAATTTAAAAAAAAAAATTTTCCAAATTGGTAAAACCTTAGTTACTTTTTATCATTTAATTCATATCACACTGGAAACCAATAGCTATCCAAATTAGTCAGTTTATTATCATAAGATGTTGCTTGTTTAAAATATGCCTGGCCAGTTTTTAGTTAGTCCATGATTAGCGCATGCATTAACTCATCATTAAATAATAACGAAGTAATGTTTAGATCATTATTCATGTACTGTTGTTGTAAAGTGTAACCCATTTAGCTTCTAGTAGTTCAGTATTTTCTGCCAGTGTTATTTTGTGAATGCTGTTTTGCCTGCCTTCAGGAACCTTTGCTGTGATTAGCATAATGATTGGAAGCGTGTCAGAGCGATTGGCTCCTGACGGTCACTTTCTGACGAACGGGACAAATGGATCGGTGGTTGTGGACACAGAGGCACGAGATCTGCAGAGGGTGAAAGTGGCTGCAGCAACAACACTACTGTGTGGCATTTTCCAAGTGAGTCTTGCAGGAAAACATGTGAACGAATGTGGTAACATACATGAAAATATTACAGGGAGAGTTCACTCAAAAATTCTGTCACTTATTCATCCTTCACCTGTTCATTAGTTCATTTTCCTTCAGCTTAGTCCCTTATTTATCAGGGGTCACCATTGCGGAATGAACTGAATCAACTATTCCGGCATATGTTTTATGCAACAGATGTCCTTCCAGCCACAAACCATTACTAGGAAACACCCATACAGTCTCGCATGCACACACACTAATACACTATGGCCAATTTAGTTCATCCAGTTTACCTCTAGCACATCTTTGGACTGTGGGGGCAAACCAGAGCACTTGAAGGAAACCCACGCGAACACAGTGAGAACATGCAAACTCCACAAAGAAATGCCAATAGGTCCAGTCGGGACTCGAATCATCGACTTTCTTGCTGTGAGGCGTCAGTGCTAACCACCCCTTCACTTGTTCAAAACCCATTTGAGTTTCTCTGTTGAACACAAAATAAGCTATTTTAAAGAATACTGGTATCTAGCAGGGCCTCATGGTGGTGCACTGGGTAGCACAGCAAGAAGTTTGCTGATTCGAGCCTCAGCTGGGTCAGTTGGCATTTCTGTAGAGAGTTTGCATGTTCTCCCCAAATTTGCGTGGGTTTCATCCGGGTGCCAGTCAGTCCAAAGATATGCGGTATAGGTGAATTGGGTAAGCTAAATTGGCCAGTTGGCTAGTGTATGTGTGTGAATGAGTGTGTATGGATGTTTCCCAATAATAGGTTGCAGCTGGAAGGGCATCCGCTGCCTAAAACACATGCTGGATAAGTTGGTGGTTCATTCCGCTGTGGCGACCCCAGGTTAATAAAGGGACTGAGCCAACAAGAAAATGAAATTAATGCATGGTATCTAGCATCCATTGACATTCATGACTTACTATGTAAGTTTATGGGCACAAAAAGCTTTCTTTAAAATATCATCTTTTGTGTTTAACAGAAGAAAGAAACTCATGAAGCATTAAAACGAATAAATCAAATTAATCCCTAAGGGTGCTTTCACACCTTAACTATAGCGGCCGTTTTCCGACTGAACTAAATTTATTTCTGATGTCTTGGTCACACTAATTGGAGGGCCGGAACAAATTGTCTCCGGTGTAGTATGCTATATATATATATATATATATATATATATATATATATATATATATAT
>CAIGQQ010000835.1:3969549-3980950 GCA_903798035.1 Danio albolineatus
TATATATATATATATATATATATATATATATATATATATATATATATCCCTGTTATATTGTATACTATGACCAGGGAAACAATCAGCAGATGCGGCGACATTTTGTGTCCGCCGGTTTGTTTACTTGTTTACTTCTATAGGCATTTTCCTGCACATTAATTCTGATCAAAAAGCAGTTTAGGAAATACGTTCAATAACATCTGGCCAATGAGTTATGTGATTCTTTTTGTTCAAAAGCATTTCTTTATTTTCCACAGGTTTTGTTGGGTGTTGTTCGGTTTGGCTTCGTGGTGACGTATCTCTCAGAGCCTTTAGTGCGAGGATACACAACAGGAGCAGCTGCTCATGTGATCACAGCTCAACTCAAATACATGTTTGGAGTTTCACCCCGGCGCTTCACTGGACCCCTGCAGCTGCTTTATGTAGGCATTTCATTTCGTTAAAAGGGACCTATTATGCACTATTATAAGGGGTTTAAACACAGTTGTGTGGCAATAGTCTGTGATTATAACCAGCTTCTAATAGTAGAGATGTATTAATTTTATTTTTATAATCACACTTCATAAAAACAGCCTGCAGAAACACTTTGATTGTCATTCTCCTGTTGTCATCAGAGGGGGAAGCCCCAGCCATTATTGATGAGCTCTTCCTCATTAGCATAGGACATTAGTCTTGTTTTTGAATCTGCCGCTATGCTGACATGGGCATTTTTAGCTCCACCCTGTTTTGAAAAAAGCACAATCTCATTTGAATTTAAAGCTACAGTCACCAAAATTGCACAATTAGGAACAAAGCCTAAAAGGGGCCGTTTTCAAAGAGTTATAAAACATTATTTGTGGGGTATTTTGGGATGATACTTCACATACATGCTCTAGGGACATCAGAGACTCGTTTTACATCTTGTGGGCACAAAATGGGCATAATGGGTCCGCTTTAAATCTTCCGATTATGTTTACACAGCAACAATGTACAAAAAGTGGTTTTTTTTTCCCTTTTACGTTCTTTTAAGTTTGTGTACTGTAAAGACAACTGAAAAAAAATTCAAAATAGCACAGTCCTGATTTGAACAGTTGGATGACAACAAGGGTTTGATCCAAATGCAGCTTTTGCTTTTGTCAGGCAGACCAGGTCCAAACAGGTGCAGACGGTAGCTAATCTAAAGAGTAGTCATATTCACAGGTGAATGGTCAAGGCAGGTGGCTAAACAGCATAAACAGTAAACAAAACAATAGGTCAAAACACGGCAAGACAAGACAACACAACACAGGGAAAACACTTTGTAATGTTCACTCTGGAAATAAGACAGCCCTGGATGTGTGAGTGTGATGTATATACAGTTATCTGTCATGACAAGCTTCAGCTGTGTGTGTGTAATCAAAGAGTGAGCTGGAACTGGTGTGAGACCGCGGTGCATGGTGGGACATGTAGTACATGAGAATGATAGGGAGTGTTCTCCTACTATACGCGAGGGCTACATCGCTGGTGATCATAATACAGATATTTAACTCTCAACCCAACAACTCAAACTCAACTCAACTCTCACCTCAAACAATCTCTGTTGTGCTTGAACACTACAACATTGTGATTCTGTAAAATTATTTAGTACTTCCCAGCAGGTGCCTTGATGTCAAAACAACATAACACCTCAAAAATACAAACCTATATCCAGAGTTGGGCAGTAGCATCGCTACAACTAGTGATGTAGCATCGCTACTTTCTAAATCAAATCGTTTTTCAGTAGCAAAGCTATTATTTTAGTCAAGTAGCGTAGTAGCGTCCACAAGCTACATTTACTGATCGTGGATCAATAAGTTACTGCACCGACATTCCCAGAGCTGTGAGGTCGGTGTCTAGCTGATAAAAGTAAATCCATATGATGACAAAAATGAAGATTTCTTCTTCTTCCTGTTTTTCGGTGGTTGACAACTTTTTAGTGCATTACTTCCAGCTCTCGCTCTGGTCTGTGAAGTCGCCAACCAATTAGTCTAACACAAGATATTTGCTTGATGGAAAGATGGGAGAGGAGTCATTTCTGAAGCAGGATTCCTCATGACCACACCTTGAGAAGTACATGTTGAGATTCAATATGATGCAAAGCATAATTCTGATGCTTTGCTCAAAAAATAATTTCAGTTCAGTGATTTGCAGCTGAAATACACAATAGTGAAGTACTCCTAATTCATTTGTTGTGCTACTTATATACTATATATATAGTTTACTGTAGTAAAGGTTATACATTTATATATAAACACACATCCATTTGGATGATGTGACGGCAGCCACAGGACAACGGCGCCAGTGCGCTCACCACACACCAGCTTTTGGTGGAGAGGAGAGAGTTATGGCCTGTTTCCACTGAGTGGTACGGTACGGTACGCTTTTAAGGCCGTTTCTACTGTCTAAAAGCGTACCGCGTACCACTTTTTGGTCACCCTTTGCGGAGCTAGACGCACAACTGAATGCTATTGATTTACAGAGATATGTAATTTGCTCGCGCAACAAGCCAGAATGAAAACAAAGGACCCGCCATGTTTAATACACAGCCGAGAGACAATACACCAAAATAATATAAACATATAATAACGAGCCATGGTCGACCCAAGCTCAAACAAACCTTGTCGTTGTGTTGAACAGCCACAAAGCCAAGAAGAAGAGCAGATTCTAATGGTTTACGAGACCATCTAAGCGCGAGCGTGAGTGGTTTCGCTTTGTTGCTTGCGCTCGCGCGCGCGTCAATATTTGAAATAACAAAGTTCTTAACCTGGACTATTATAAACTCGGAATGACGGAATTACTCTCTAATGAGAGAATAATGACGGAGAGGCTACATGTACGGGTGAAGATTACTGACACAGATGAGAGGTTTGCACAGACGGGGCTCTATTTCGTATTGTTTTTGAACCTAAATAAGGCATAAATGTCTGCTGTGTCTAGTTTTTCTGTAATTTGGTAACATCAGAGACTGTGTGGGGCTGTATGTGTTCATATATGCTGCATTTATTTATTTATTTGATATAATCACGGACTGTAGGCTATTTTGCATTATTGATCTAGTTATAATCAGATGATGTTCAGTCAGTAATGAACATTTATACACCAGTGTTTATGTGTATAATAAAGCATCTGTTTTGTGAGAAGTGCTTCTCGTATGATTTGTGAACGGACCAATAAAGCTTTACTGTAAACATTTCCTCGAGCGAAAATGACGTCGACTGAAACTTTGTCGTAAACCACGCCCACCAAAAGAGTACCTTTTTTGCAATGGAAACGCAAGCCTGATAAAAGTGATCCGTACCGTACCGTACTGTACCACTCAGTGGAAACGGGCCATTACACAGTACAGTCAATTCAGTGGATGGGGTTGATTGGGAGGCCATGATGGTTAAGGGCTGAGAGAGAATTTGGCCAGGACACCGGGGTTACACCCCTACTCTTCATGAGAAGTGCCATGGGATTTTTAACAACCACAGAGAGTCAGGACCTCGGTTAAACGTCTCATCCGAAAGACGGCACCCACTGACAGTATAGTGTCCCCTTCAATTTTTCTAGGGCATTAGGACTTACACAGACCGCGAGTTGGGCACCCCCTGCTGGCTTTACTAACACCAAAGCAATCTAGTTTTCCCATGTGGTCTCCCATCCAGGTACTGACTAACCAGGTAGCAAAGAATTCTGGCCCAAATTTGGCATAAAGCTGGCACAGTAGGCATTCATCCGGCACTGGCATACATCACTGTCTTTAAGGTGGCAAACAAGACATGGGCCAGATGTCAAATATAGTATTTGGCCCAGATGTTCAACACTGATCTGTGGGCCATGTGAGTTTGGCCTACCTTGACCCACATTTAAAATCCTTTAAAATATTTTTTTTTTCGAGTAAAGAAATATTTCAATACCCAGTCATTTCCATCTTCCTGTTTGCATCCAATAATGCCTTGATTTAAATCCAGAAAAAAATCAAGATTTGATTATTTTAATTATCTATCTATTCTTTCCTGTATGTTCCCACATAGCAAAATTACTCTGGCCCACACAATCAGCTTTTACTTGGCCCACATGCCACAGTAAATTACGGTACATGACTGGACCAAGTCTGGCTTCCAGACAATGGCCATTCATGTGCCATATCTGGCCCAGCTCAGGCCCAATTATGGGTTATTAACTTGGCTGAGACCTGGGCCAGATATGGTCGATGGAAGCCAGACTTGGTCCAGTCATGTACCGTAATTCACTGCGGCATGTGGGCCAAGTAAAAGCTTATTGTGTGGGCCAGAGCTGGGCCAGAGAAATTTTGCTATGTGGGTAGGCTCAGCCCTGCTTAGCTTCAGTGAGTAACCGGTCTTAGGCTGCAGGGTGATATGGCAGCAGTTATAGTATTTTAAATTTGTAACGCCTGGTTTTATTGGATTTTTTTGTTTTGCTGTCATATACTTTGTTTTTGTTTGGTACAGCATATTATTTACAATAAATAATTGAATTGAATAATTATGACTTTAATCTTTCATTGACAGTTTTATTGATCACTAAGATATAATTGACTTGGATATAAGTTGCTTCGATTTAAAAATGATAATTGGAAAAATAGCTTAGATGTAGCTAAGCTACTTTTGCCAAGTAGCTTTTAGCTTAGCTTACTACATTTCCCAGTGGGTAGCCTTTAGTGTAGTTAAGCTACATTTTGAGTAGATTAGCTAATAGCTTAGCTCACAACATTTTAAATCTATAACTCAATTTCAAGTTAAAGTCAGTTTCAGACATTGTAAGCATACACCTTGTGTTTGATGGTTGGATTTTTCTGTTTTAGACTCTGATGGAGCTATGCGGTTTATTACCACAGACTCACGTTCCCACTCTGGTGGTCAGTCTGGTTTCTCTCACAGTTCTGGTCATTGTGAAGGAGATCAACTCCTGCTACAGTCACAGATTACCCCTGCCCGTTCCCATAGAGCTCATGGTGGTAAGTACACAAAGTGCTCAGGCTTCTTTAGATGTCAAACCAGAACATACAATCATGAGCAGTTTTGTGTGTATGTTTACAGATCATTTCAGGGACTCTCATTTCTCATTATACTGATATGAAGACTGTTGACGGTGTCAATGTGGTGGGAGAAATTCCCAGTGGGTAAGTGTTCATTTCACATACTTAGTGATATAATTTTGAGTGGATACTACAGGAACACAGTTAGCTTGAAATCACTGCAGTCTATTGTTTGTTCATCCAACAAAGCTTAACTGTTTCTTTTAAAAACAGGATGTTTTCTTGTGACTCACTTCTTGGTCTTGATCTCTGTTGACTGACTTTTTAAACCCCCTACTAAAACACGTCTACAGTAGAGCACTAATCCCAGCCTTCAGGAAATATTATTGCTTACAGTAAACCCTCACGTGTGAGATTTGCACGACCTTTCACTTTCTTAACCCTATACTGTATTAAATTTGATTGCACATTTCAAGGCATGTAACTGATTGACCTGAAATAAATTTTAAAAAGTAAATAAAAATAAATAAATAAGCAGACGTTTACTTTAATTGTAAAAATTTGTTTCTGTTGTGAAATCGTTGTTTTTGAGTGAACGTGAAAGATTTCATAGTAATAGTTCAAGGTGAAAACGAAGACATTAGAACCAAACAACATAAAGGGATAGTTCACTCAAAATGAAAATTCTGTCATTTATTTGTTTCAAATCTGTTTGAATTCCTTCTGTTGAACACAAAAGACGATATTTTGAAGAATGTTGGAAACCAGTAACCATTGTCATCCATAGTAAGGGAAAAATACAATGGTTACACTGATTAAAAGCAAAACACAAAACAATTTGGGAACGCTTCATAGGGTGAGTGAATGGCAAATGCATTTTTATTTTTAATGAACTATCCCTTTAAGTTTATGTTAAAATATGATCATTAATGGTAATCAGTCTTTTGATGCACCTTTATTTGTTCATCATTCTATGTATTTACTGTAAACATGATCTTTCTTATACAATAAAAACTGGTGTTTATATCATTTTATAACAGTATAGTCTAAATTTCATATTTTTGTGTAACAATAATTGTGTGGTATTAGTTTAGGGAGACTGTGTTTTTTCTATTGAACTTCAGAAAATTAGAACAAATTTTCTGTGTTGCTGAAATCTATGCTGAAATCTAAGTAATCGCAAAGGGTTTGCATATTTTTTCTTGCAACTGTACATACACTACCTGACAAAATCTTGTCCCCTATCCTAGTTTTAGGAACAACAAATATTAACTTGACTTCTAGCTGATCATTTGGTCTCAGAAGTGGCTTAAATAAAAGACAAAGGCCTCTAGATTATGCTTATTTTCCCAAATTAAATATAATCATGCCTTGATCTTTTATTATTTAATTAGGACAGTAAGGTCTGACTTTGCTTAGACAAAAGTCTAGTTACTTAACAGAAATAATGTACAGTATAGAATATAAAGTCATGGTGCAGTGGAAAAATAAGTAATATTGTGTATGACTCCCATGAGCTTGGAGCATTACATCCATACATCTCTGCAATGACTCAAATAATTTATTAATAAAGTCGTCTGGAATGGCAAAGGAAGCGCTCTTGCAGGATTCCCAGAGTTGATCAAGATTCTTTGGATTGATCTTTAATGCCTCCTTCTTCATCTTACCCCAGAGATGCTCAATAATGTTCATGTTTGGTGACTGGGCTGGCCAATCCCAGAGCACCTTGACCTTCTTTGCTTTCAGGAACTTTGATGTGGAGGCTGAAGTATAAGAAGGAGCGCTATCCTGCTGGAGAATTTGTCCTCTCCTGTGATTTGTAATGTAATGGGCAGCACAAATGTCTCGATACCTCAGGCTGTTGATGTTGCCATCCACTCTTTCCCTAAGGCCCTCCATACTGAATGTAACTCCAAACTATGATTTTTCCTCCACCATACTTGACTGATCTCTGTGAGAATCTTGTGTTCATGCGAGTTCCAGTAGGTCTTCTGCAGTATTTGTGAGGATTGGGATGAAGTTCAACAGATGATTCATCTGAAAAATCTACCTTATGCCAAATTTCCAAATGATCAACTAGTTCAGGGGTGCTCAACCCTGTTCGTGGAGAGCCACCCTCCTGCAGATTTCAGTTGCAATCCTGAACAAACACACCTGAACCAATTAATTAGGACCTGAACAGCACTTGATAATTTCAGGCAGGCATGTTTGAGGGTGGCTCTCCAGGAACAGGGTTGAGCACCCCTGAACTAGTTGCTCTTACAACTGAGATTGATGACAAGACTTTTGTCAGGTAGTGTATGTATAGTTTATCACATTAGGTGCTATCTGCTATTCTGTATAGTATAGTATAGTAGTATAGTATAGTATAGTATAGTATAGTATAGTATAGTATAGTCTAGTATAGTATAGTATAGTATAGTATAGTATAGTATAGTATAGTATAGTATAGTATTCTAAGAAAAATGTGTGATGCATGTTTGCCCCAAGCCCAACAATTACTGTCATTTGTTATCCTTTACATATAGATTTTTAATTATTATTACCTATTTAAGCAGCATGGTTGCGCAGTGCGTAGCGCTTTCACCTAACAGCAAGAAGGTCGCTGGTTCGAGCCTTGGCTGGGTCAGTTGGCATTTCTGTGTGGAGTTTGCAAGTTCTCCCCGAGTTGGCGTGGGTTTCCTCTGGGTGCTCCGGTTTCGCCCACAAGTCCAAAGACATGCGCAATAGGTGAATTGGGTGAGCTAAATTGTCCATAGTGCATGTGTGTGAATGAGTGTGTATGGATGTTTCCCAGTGATGGGTTGCAACTGGAAGGGTAACCGCTGCGTAAAATATGTGCTGGATTAGTTGGCAGTGGTGACCCCAGATTAATGAAGGAACTAAGCCAGGGATGTCCAAGCTCGGTCCTGGAGGGCCTGCAAAGTTTAGTTCCAACCCCAATCAAACACACCTGGGCTAGCTAATCAAGCACTTACTAGGCTTTGTAGAAACATCTTTGCAGGTGTGTTGAGGCAAGTTGGAGCTAAAATTTGCAGGACACCGGCCCTCCAGGACCGAGTTTGGACACCCCTGGGCTAACCTGAAAAGAAAATGAATGAATGAATGATATTTTGTAAGATAAATTATAAAATCAACAATTATATTTTCAAACACTTTATCCAAAAGCTAAGCACATTTTAAACTTTGAGATCACTCGATAAGAATTGAAGCATTTTGAATTTTCTAATGTATTGTTCCATCTTTTTTTAACTTTCTTACTGTGAAACAACAGCTACCTAGTGGACAAATTAGGTCATTCCAAAAAGTTAGTGTGCATGTGTTATTGTGTTGTACTTGCAGTATTAAACAATTATAATTGGAAGGTGCACATGCAGTACGAGATTACTATACTGGTGAAAAAAAATAGCAACACAATTTGTGTTATACCTTAGTGATACAGCTCTGTAAAATTTGATCTCTTCCCCAGGCTGATGTCTCCCAGAGTGCCAGAGGTGTGTTTCTTCTCTTCAGTGGCAGGAGATGCGTTTGCCGTGGCTGTGGTGGGATACGCCATTAGCATTTCTCTGGGCAAGACTTTTGCTCTCAGACATGGATATAAAGTTGACAGCAATCAGGTACAAAATGTCACACAATACTGACACTGGTCAACCAAACCATGTTGGGGGGGGGGGGGGGGGGGGGGGTTAAATACTTCATAGTTTACTTTATTTAGCTATACTCTTATACAGTGCTCAGCATAAATGCATACACCCCATTTAAAAATATATTTTGATCCATTTCTCAGTGAATTTAGGCAATGTGTTTTGGTGCATTTAAACGAAACAGATTTATTAAATAGATATTCATTAAAATAATATTTTAGTCACCAAACATTTTTATAAATTGAAAGATAATACTATTATATGTAAGCAAAATTTTGCAAAAAACATTACTTACAACAAAACTTCAAGTAATTCTTTTTTTTTTATTGTATTTATTATTTGGTAACGCTTTCTTTTACAACCCGCAAAGTACCGCGTAAGTACAGTGAAATAACGGTGTATTTTTCTGTACGTATAGTATAAGTATAATGAATGTATAAGGGAACAAACTGTAATGCTTGGGTAATAAAGGGGTAACAACCAGATATGCAACACGCAAAGTACCGCGTAAGTATATTGATTTTACAGTGTATCTTTCTATAAAGTGCAAAGGAACAAACGGGTAATGTTAGGGTAATAAGGGGGTAACAACCAGATATGTAATGCTTGGGTAATAAGGAGGTAAAGTTTAAGGCTTAAAGTTCCCTTATCCTTGAAGTTTAAGGCTTTCTTAGCAGTTATATATGCTTTTTTCAATCTCTTCTACTCCAGAGTGCGCTGGAACTTTCTCTATATTTCTTTAACTAGATCCTCACTTACTGTTTCCTTTGATTTCAGGCTATTAAGAGCTGCAGCAGAGTCTGTGCATATTATATCTCTTTTAGATTTTACTTCTTCTGCCTATTGTAACCCTAAAATTATAGCCACAACTTCTGCTGTAAAAACTGAAAGTTTGTCATTTATTCTTTTACCTACTGTTACATTAACCTCTGGCACAAACACTCCTTCTCCTACATGTTCATTTTTTAAATCTTTTGAACCATTAGTGTAGATTTTCATGTATTTGTGGTAGTTCTGTTTAAATATATTGTTGGGTCAAAAACTCAAAATTTCTATTCCTTTCTGCCCATTCATCTTTAAGTTCTATAAGTTATGTTGGGAGCTGGATATATATCCATGGTGGTACAATTCCCCACACTATATTTGGGTTATATTTAATGTTGTCTAGATCATATTCTTTTACTAGGGTTTTAATATTCCACCCAAAGCCTTTTCCTTTTTGTTGAGCATACTCCCAGCATTCACATAATAGACGGATAGATGTTTTTTCTGTTCCTGACCCTTTTAGCTTAGTCCAGTATGTCAGTGATAGTTTTATTCGTCTTAGATATAGTGGTAAGATATAGTGGTAGGAGTAGTTTTACTATAGCACCTACGCTGATTCTAAGTGCTCTAAATTGAATTAGGTCACATTTTTTCAATATACTCTTAGCTGCTCCTCCATAGACTATACATCCGTAATCAAAGTATGATCTTAATGCCCTGTATATATCAATTAATGATTATTTATAAGTGCCCCGTTCATATCCTGAAACCGATCTCATGAGGTTTAGTACCTTACCACATTTATTTACTACCTGCATTATATGCGTCTTCCATATACATTTTTCATCAAACCATAAACCTAAATATTTAAACTTTGTTACTTTTTCCAAACTTTGGCCATATAATTTAAGCTTTTTCTTTTCTTGGTAAATAACATGTAACATGGTTTAGAAATTGACAGTCATATGTCCAACTTTCAATTCTTTTTATAGCACTCTGAATTTCATTGATCGTATAAGAATTGTTTTTGCCTCTTTTCCAAATAGCTCCATCATCTACATATAGTGAATATCTTATTGTTTTCCCTATATTCTCAAATACCTAATTTATCATAATATTAAAGAGCCCATATGGTGGGTTGAGAACAGTTAAATTTCACTTTTTGAAGTCACAAACAACAGGATGATATGTATGCAAGGTTAAAAAACACTTTCGATGTCTTATAATATCTATTTATTTTTACCTCATTTTCCCACCGACTCTCATATGAATCGTCTGAGCGAGTCTTTTCCCCCCAAGCACCTCCTTTCCGTGATGCTACCACGTTACGTCCTTTACGTGTCAGCAGCCCAATGCCAGAACATATTAAAAAAACAAATCACTGCAGTTGTACAACAGCGTATTGCTATATTCCTCATCATAACAACAAACATTCAGTAATTATTAACACTTCATGGACTATTGTAAGCCAACAAATAGTTACATTCGGCAGTAAGCTAAATGGCTACCGCTACATGCTGCACGGAGCAAACACAATACAGACAACTACATCCATATTTACCTTGTTACAGTGAACAAGACTGGAAGAACACGCAGGTCAAAATAAACTGGGTATTGATCCATCCTTTAACAACAACCGTGCAACCAATCCCGCGTCGTAAGCTGGTAGATTTGTGTAGCTCTCTTCAGAGAGATGACGTGAACACAGCACCGTGTTGGGGATGTAATTCTCAGGTATTTTACGAAAAAAAAACGGTAACGCTTTCTTTTACGACCCGCAAAGTACCCCGTAAGTACAGTGAAATAACGGTGTACTTTTCTGTACGTATAGTATAAGTATTTTGAACATACGTGTAGGTATAAGGGAACAAACTGTAATGCTTGGGTAATAAGGGGGTAACAACCAGATATGCAACACGCAAAGTACCGCGTAAGTAAGTATTGATTTTACAGTGTACTTTTCTATGAAGTGCAAAGGAACAAACGGGTAATGTTTGGGTAATAAGGGGGTAAC
>CAIGQQ010000835.1:3991359-4026741 GCA_903798035.1 Danio albolineatus
TCCCATGTTGACTGCATCATCCACAGACCGGTTTGCTCTATAGGCAAACTGCAGGGGGTCCAGCAAAGGTCCAGTGATGTCCTTCAGATATGCTAGCACCAGTCTTTCGAATGACTTCATGGTCACAGATGATAAGGCAACATGTCTGTAGTCGTTGAGACCTATGATCTTTTGCTTCTTCTGGATTGGGATGATGGTGGAGCGTTTGAAGCAGGATGGAACTTTGCGCTGTTCCAGTGATCTGTTGAAGATCTGTGAGAAAATGGGAACCAGCTGGTCAGTGCAGGTTCTCAGACAGGCTGGTGAGACAACGTCTGGGCCTGGTGCTTTCCTTCTCTTCTGTTTACTGAAGACCTGACGCACATTATCCTCACTGATCCTAAGTGCAGGGGGGAAAGGGAGATAGCTGGAGGTGTTGATGTCTGTGTAGAGAGATGGTCAGGGCAAGTGTGGGGTGTCTGGTCGGAGGTGTCAGTAGATCATATTCAGCTAATTTGCAAGATGTTTATTGCCATCGATACTGGGGGATGGTGTCTTGTAGATAGTGATGTCTTTCAGGCCTTTCCACACTGATGCAGGGTCGTTAGCAGAAAACTGTTTTCCCCTTTTTTTTGCATAGTTCTTCTTAGCCACACCAATCTCCTTTGTCAGTGTGTTCCTAGCCTGAATGTACAAGATCCTGTCCCCACTCCTGTGAGCATCCTCTCATCCTTCTTTTAACTCCTCACAGAAACTGATGTATGATGTTACAGTCTCTGTGAGCTCGTCCAGGTCGGTGGCTGCAGCTTCAAAAACACTCCAGTCAGTGCATTCAAAACAGGCTTGTAAGACCTTCTCTGTGTCGTTGGTCCATCTCTAAACAGTCCTTAATACTGTCTTAGTAGTTTTAAGTTTTTGCCTGTGAGTTGGTATAAGATGAACCAGACAATGGTCGGAGAGTTCTAAAGCTGCTCTGGCGACAGAGCGATATGCATCCTTTATTGTTGTGTAGCAACGGTCCAAAATGTTATTGTCTCTGGCGAGGCATGTAATGTGCTGTTGGAATTTAGGCAGCTCATGTGTGAAATTAAACGAACCACAATTAAACTTGCATTGTATATTTTTAAAGTAAACAGAGTAACTGATGGGCAAAATACATACATTTTTCATAATAATGGCACCTCATCCTTTTTTTTTAAAGCACTTCACTGACTGTGTGTCTGTCGTCAGGCTGTGCTGTCCACCATTGTGTTTGTGAATCTAAAAGGGATGTTCATGCAGTGTCGGGATCTTACAGCTTTGTGGAGGAGCAACAGAGTAGATCTGGTGAGACTTCTAAATTTGTGTGTGTTGTGAATGATCTCACTGTGTCCTAACCAGTGCTATAAAATAGCGAATTACAAATGATTCAATTACTGTAATTAAGTCTTTTTTTTCACGAATTGTACTTTACTGATGTTTTTTTTTACCTCTTTTTACTCTGAGTTACTTCCACTTTAATGCATTTTCATAACTGTATCTGTACATTCGCTGCAATATTTTCTTTCAATCACAAGTCACATAGCAAAATTTCTCTGGCCCAGCTCTGGCCCACACAATCAGGCTTTGCTTGGCCCACATGCCACAGTGAATTACGGTGCATGACTGGACCAAATCTGGCTTCCAGACCAGGGCAAAACATGGACCTTATCTGGATCAAATCTCAGCCAAGTTAATAAATCATAATTGGGCCTGAACTGGGCCAGATAGGTTGGTGTGTCACAATTGCAATGGAATTG
The DNA here is from genome assembly GCA_903798035.1 of Danio albolineatus. Classification (NCBI taxonomy): domain Eukaryota; kingdom Metazoa; phylum Chordata; class Actinopteri; order Cypriniformes; family Danionidae; genus Danio; species Danio albolineatus. The sequence goes on from CAIGQQ010000835.1 coordinate 3,993,117, forward strand.
ATAAACCCATGAAGCATTGCGCTTTAGGCACACTATGGGCATGCTTTTTCTCGAAGCAACCTTTATAGTCAATATATAGCAAATAATATATTTACACTTAGAAACACCCTTAAAAGAAAATGAAACTAATGTAAGCTGCCATTTTTAATTTGCAGGGTCTGTGGTGAAATTACTTTTATAGCGTAACACCAAAGACTATAGAATAAACAAGACGTGTGACTACTTTTGAATGGGGAAAAGTGTAGCAGTCAATATGGTGAATGAAGCCCCGCCTTCTAGTACAGGAGCCAATTAGCAATTGCTATCTGGTGAATAAAGCCAGCCTTTTAGTAGAGGAGCCAATCAGCGATCGCTACAGAATGAAAATTCTTCGGGGGAGGGGCTTGGACTAGACATGAGTTTCTGCAGATTTTGTGTGATACGAACATTTAGAAATTAAACTAAATAGACAGTTGTTGTTTAATTTTTTTGTTTTTGTTGTTTAATTGTTGTTTAATTCATAATATGTAATGTAATCATATTCTTGGCAAGTAGTTTTGGTGAATTTGATGTTTCCTCATTCAAACATGAAATTACTTGCCTTAAAGGGACTTTGGTAACACTCACTGCTCTTGACTACTTTTAAAAAAGCTACTTTTTACTTTTGAACCTACTTTAACTCTACTTGCATCTTTTTGTGTAAATAATAGTATTTTTACTTGAGTATGATTTTTCATTTCTTTTTCTACCACTTGTCTTGACTATCTCTCTCTCTGTCTGGTTCTCCAGCTGGTGTGGCTGGTGACGTTTCTCTGTACGCTTGTGCTGAATCTGGATCTCGGTCTGGCGGTTTCCATCATCTTCACACTGCTCACTGTCATCTTCAGGACCCAGCGGTGAGGGGAGTGGCATTCAAAAAAGATGATTGCTGATGATTTCATTAAAATAATACCTTTTATTTTTCTTTCTATCTAGTCCCAGGTACTCTTTACTTGGCAGGGTTCCTGACACAGAACTGTACTTAGAAACAGAGTCATATAAGGCGGTGAGACATTTCTGCTCATTTACAGTATTACCACAGCGTTGCTGATTTATTTAATAAATATAATCTACAGTGAAGTTCAAATTTAGAGGAACAATATTATATAATAAATATTAAATTACCTTAAATTTTCATGGTCACTCCTTATTCCTATTTGAAGATTTCTAACAGGAGTAAAAGATCAGTTTTTAAGCATATTTCATGAATAACGTATATTCCAAAGCACAGTATAAAAATGTATATGAGATATTTGAAAAAGAAGATTGATCAAAATAAAAAAAACACTTTAAGATCTGTCCAGTAATTGGTGGTAAATTTACTTTTTTTTTCATTATAATATCCAAAATTCATTATAATATCCAAAATTCATGTCAGTAGTGGAATGGACATGTGTGACCATGCTAATGATGTCACACACCACTGATCAAACTCAGGACTAGACTAAACAGGAAATGCTTACATAATGCTCATAAAAGAAACAAGACTTAGCACTCTATGTATGTGTGTGAGTTATATATATATTGCAACTATGCAGTCTTTATGAGCTTCAGCTGTGTGGGTAATCAAGAGGTGACCTGGAACTGGTGTGTGAGTGCAGTACATGATGGGATATGTAGTTCATGTGAATGACAGAGAATAAAATAAAATAAAGACTTTTGGTTGATGTGTCTTGATAACACTGTTCTACAGCACACAAGTAAAATTCCTTCAAAAATTAATTGAAGATTATATTAAATCTGAAAACTAAAAAGTGAAAAGTGTTCATGCATTGTGCTTTTTTATTTGATCTCTGTTGTTTTATTGTGTGTGTTTTTAATCCAGGCTAAAGAAATCCCAGGTATCACCATCTTCCGTTCTTCTGCAATGATCTACTATGCAAATGCCGAACTCTATCGTGAAGCCCTGTTAGAGAAGGTACCATATTACACACAGGACTTAAAAATTAGCCATGGCAGATTTCAGCTTGAATTTCTATCCTTGCAGAGTAGGATTAATATTCCGAAGATGCTTGAGCTGAAAAAGAGGAAAAAGGAAGAGGTGAAGGTGAAAAAGAGACAAGCGAAGGATCGAGATAAGCAGGTAAGGGAGGAATTCTTGGAAACACTTTATTTTAAGTCTTTGTTACAGTGTAACTATTAATTTAACAACTAATTGATATTAATTAATCACATGTACTTACTTACTGGCTAGAATGTGGTTAGGTTTAGTGTTTGCTGCATGTACTTATGCATAATTGTTAATTGTTATGCTGATGATACACAACTTTATATCTCCTCTCAACCTGATAATGTGTTTGAATTTACTAAATTAACAGATTGTAAAGCTGATATTAAAAATTGGATGACTAATAACTTCTTATTAATAAATTCAGATAAAACTGAGGTCTTGCTTATTGGTCCCAAAAAACCTCACACGCAAAAACCTAGAACACTGTCTTACCCTTGATGGATTTTTGGTTCAGTCCTCATCTTCAGTCAAAAATTTGGGGGTGACTGTTACAAACTTCGACATATGCTATCAATGTCTGATGCGGAAAAGTTCACTCATGCTTTCATGACGTCTCGATTAGATTATTGTCACTCATTACTAGGCGGCTGCCCTGTTGGCCTAATTAACAAACTTCAGCTAGATCAAAATGCAGCTGCTAGAGTACTTTCTAGAACAAAGAAATATGATCATATTACTCCAGTTCTTTCAGCATTGCATTGGCTCCCTATTAAATATCCTATAAATGTTAAAATTTTACTGACAACCTACAAAGCCCTGAACGACTTAGCTCCCCAGTATTTGAGGGAGCTCCTGATTTATTATAGCCCATCACGTCCTCTACGCTCAACTAATTCTGGACAATTGATTATTCCCAGAATAACAAAATCAACTGTAGGCGCTAGATATTTCTCTTATCTGGCACCTAAACTCTGGAACAGCCTTCCTAGCACAGTTCGGCAAGCAGACACACTCTTGTCAGTTTAAAACTAGATTAAAGACACATCTCTTTGCATTAGCATACACATAAAACACAAACGCTTTGGAATCCAAATCCTCTAAAGGATTGTTAGTCTGCATTATTTAGGGCAACCGGAGCTGGGAACACTTCCCAAAAGACATTATAATTTAAATGGCATCTGCGCTTATGCATAGTCCTGGACCAGGATGTATCCTGAGCAGCTGCTGTGGTGCTCATGGAGGAGTGAAGAGCATGAGACCGATCCCTTGCATGGTTCGGGACTTGTAGGGCTGCGCATCGATGAATTAATCTTCAGTGTTTGGACTCTCAGCAGTGAAAATTAAACCACATTGAACTGGACTATCACTATTTAAATTTTTTATAATGCATGTGAAGCTGCTTTGACACAATCTACATTGTAAAAGTGCTATACACATAAAGACGAATTGAATTAAATTGAATAATTAATTGTAATTACTATGGTAAAAACATGGAACATGTGTAAAAGGACCATTTACCGAATGCTACAATGAGGAATTTAGAAAAAAGACTATACAGACAACTATACAGATAAAAATATAGAACATACAATAATTGTTACTACAGGCTAACTACACTGGGGAAAGGTTTGGTGTGTGTAAGTAAATGTAAGTGTGTATGGGTGTTTTCCAGTACTGCGTTTCCGCTGAAAGGGCAGCTGCTGCGTAAAACATATGACGGAATAGTTGGCAGTACATTCCGCTCTGGTAACCTCTGATAAATAAGGGACTAAGCTGAAGGAAAATTAATAAATGAAATACTGTTTATCTTTTGATCAAATATGTTTGTGTGGTTCATTTTGTGATGTTAGTTCTTTAGTATTTCATTCAGTTGTTTATTATATTTCATGGATGTGTTTCTTGTTCATAGACTGGAGTTTTGAAAGAGTTATTGAACAGGATGCTGATTTCTGTGCACCACCATGAAACAGACCACGAACACATCGTCAATGACAGCAGCATAGCAACAGTAACCCAGGGTAACATGAACTGTGGTTTCCAGTCAGAGCAGGATTCAGAGGAGCAGGAACGGGACAAAACAAACACACACTCCTCTAGATATGAACACACACACTCCATCATCCTAGACCTCAGTCCTGTCAGCTTCATTGACACGGTTACCCTCAAAACACTTCAGAATGTAAGTCAAACCAGATTCATTTAATATAATGAAAATGTGACATCATGTGAAAAACCTTTATGGTCTGCAACGTGCATCTGAAGTGACTCAGAAAGCAGAATTAAGTGATAATTTAAAATTAAAATCAATGATTCAGAGTTTTTTTTTTGATTCTGAGATTAGTTTTTAACAGCAGATGGCGCTGTATGCTTCAAACAGCAATTCCTTACAAATACAACTTGAACCTGCTAGGGATGCACTGAAAGCAAAATTCTGGACTAAAAATGAAACTTTTGGATGACCTTGGCCGAAAACATATAGAAATAAATATTAATTAAATTCTTATATTTTGTAAGATTTTTCTTAGTTTAACTCAATAGCTAACTTCTATTATACTGATTTTAAAAAAACACAAGCCTATAAAATAATTACATTAGTGACCAGGACCACAAAACTCACTTTTTGGCTCATATTTTAGCCTGTTTTTTTTCTTTCAGTCGAAAACTGAAAATGCCATTTCGCCAAATTAAAAAAAAATCATTAATTTTCATCCGCTTTTCCGGGGCTGGGTAACAGAGGCAGCAGTCCTAGGAGAGAACCTCTCAACAGACATTTCCTCCAGCTCCTCTAGGTGGATCCTGAGGTGTTCCGAGGCCTGCTGAGAGACATAGTCCCTCCAGTGTGTCCTGGGTCTTCCCCGAGGCCTCCTCCAAGTGGGGCATGCCTGGAACACCTGCCTAGGTAGGCGTCCTGCAGGCATCTGAAACAGATGCCCGAGTCATCTCAGCTGACTTCTCTTGATGTGGAGGAGCAGCGGCTCTACTCTGAGCTCCTCCTGGGTGACAGAGCTCCTCACCCTATCAATAAGGGTGCGTCCTGCCACCCTGCGAAGAAAACTCATTTTGGCTGTTCTTATCCAAGATCTTGTCCTTTCGGTCTAGACCCAAAGCTTATAACTATAGGTGAGAGTAGGAACATAGATTGACCAGTAAATTGAGAGCTTTGCCTTTCAGCTCAGCTCCTTCTTTACCGCAACAGACCGGTACATCGACCACATTACTGCTGCTGCTGCTGCACGAATCCGCTTGTCAATCTCACGTTCCATCCTTTCCTCACTTGTAAACAAAACCCTAAGAAACTTGAACTCCTCCAGCTGGGGTAAGGACTTAAAGGCAAACCACCTTTTTCTGGAGGAGCACCATGGCCTTGGACTTGGAGGTGCTGATTCTCACCCCAGCTACGTCACACTTGGCAGGAAACCGGCGAATTACATGCTGAAGGTCCATGTTTGATGCATCCAACAGAACAACAGTCCAACATGCACTGGAAACAAGTCTGACTTAATGCCAGCAATGCGAACCAAACTCCTACTCTGCATACAGGGACAAGACAGCCCTTAACAGAGCGCTTCTGACCCCATACTCCCAGAGCACCCTCCACAGAATGCCATAATACTCCCATGAACCCTCAGATGATACAAACACAAAGATAATCATTGACCTCTGCCCTAGGGTGTCCTGGTGCCATGTGCACTGATGGACACCCTTAGCTCAAACATAGTGTTTGTTATGGACAAACTGTGATTAGAACAGAAGTCCAATAACAAAACACCACTCGGATTCAGGTCAGGGAGGCCGTTCCTCCCAATCACTATACCTATCGTTCCTCCCAGGTATCACTATCATTACCCACGTGGTCAATTAAGTCCCCCAGTAGAACAATGGGAGTCCTCAGTCTGAGCACCTTCCAGCACCCCTCCCAAGGACTCCAAGAAGGCTGAGTACTCTGCACTGTTGTTTGGTCCATAAGCACAAACCACTGTGAGAGACCTATCGCTGACCTGAAGGCGAAGGGAGGCGACCCTCTTGTTCACCGAGGAATACTTCAACACATGGTGGCTAAGTTGGGGGGCTATAAGCAAGCCCACACCAGCCTGTTGCCTCTCACTGTGGGCAACTCCAGAGTAGAAGAAAGAGCACCCCTTCTCAAGAAGTTCAAGAGTTCTAGAGCCCCAGCTGTGCGTGGAGGCCCAACTATCTCTAGACGGGACCGTTCCACTTCCAGCACAAGCTCGGGCTCCTCCCTCCCAGTGAGGTGACTTTCCATGCTCCAAGAGCAGGTTTCTGTGATCAACGATCGGGTTGTCATAGTCCTAACCTAACCCGTTTCACAATTCACCATCCCCTTACGGCTTCTCCTGCAGGTGGTGAGCCTGCAGGAGGATGGTCCCATGCCACCCCTTCGGGCTGAGCCCAGACAAGTTCCGTGGGATAAAACCCAGCCACCAGGCACTCGCATACAAGCCCTAATGCCAGGCCTGGCTCCAGGGTGGGGCCCCAGCTGCACTATACGAGGCGACGTCACAGTCCTCGCTGTTATTGCGCTCATAAGGGGTTTTTGAACCACACTTAGTCTGACCAGTCACCTAAGATCTTTTTGCCTTGGGAGGCCTTACCAGGGGCATTAGCCCCCGACAACATACAGTAGCTCTTAGGATTCAGGCACTCAAACCCACTCTACCATGATAGGTGGCGGTTCATGGAGCAGTTCAAAACTTCAGTGCATCCCTTAAAACAAGTTTAGGAAAGGCATAAATGGACTATTAGGGTTAATTGTGAGCTGTGTCTACATTAATCCTTTGACATAAAAGCCAACTTGCATGACTCCACCCAACCCACAAGTGCTCTTCCTTGTGAGCATTTGTATCGGATTAAAAACTAAACTAGAGCGCTATCTGCTGTTAAAAGCAAGCCAAGAAGAGCAATGCATTTTTGAGCCATAGCTCTATTTATTTTCTCTTCATAATGATTATTATGTTGATAAAGACAACATTTAAAATAACATTAGTTTTGCCATCTGCTGTGTAAAACATATGCCAAGTATTTGGTGATCCGTTCTGCTGTCAGGGACTAATCAGGGACTAATCTGAAGGGAAATGGAGGAATGAATAGTTCTGAATGCTGCTTTTCTCACTCTTTCACTGTATCATGATAAAATAATTTTATTGTAACTACAGTTTGGATTACTATTTGGATAATTTTTTTAGGATTTGATCATATATTGGATCTCTATTAATAGTTCAGTTTCAGCTTTAAAGCAGAGATGACATCATTAATAGAAATAAATAACATGCTGGTTAATTTTTTTCCTTTTAGATATGTCAAGATTTTGCCAAGGTAGATGTCACTGTTTACATTTCTGGATGTCAAGGTGGGTAAAACCGAGATACACCACTAAATAAAGCATAAACATCTGCAGGCTATATAAAATAGTGATCAATGCAAGTGGCAGTTTCTCATGAAGGTTGAAAAAAAATCGATAAGGAGCAATGATCATAAGCAAAGAAGTATAAATCAAACTTGTGCTACACTGTGAACTACAAACCCATGAAGCGTTATTAATGAAACAGTCAAATTAAGTATTATAAGAAAATTAAAAGGTAACACTTTATTTCGATGGTCCATTTAAGTTATTAGAAGACTGTCTACGTAATATCTGTTGATACTAACATTCAACAGACATTTAACTGACTATGAGAAACTTTGCAAGTACATGTCAACTTACACTAACCCTAACTCCAACCTCAACCCTAACCCCAACCTAACAGTCAATTTATAATCTAATGAGAATTAGTTGCAATGTAACTTATATTCAACAAACGGACCATCAAAATAAAGTGTGATCAATTAAAATATTAGTTATATCAAGACCATACGTCTCAAACTCGATTCCTATTAAAAGAGACTATTAAGCAGGTGTGAGTTGGAGGTGGTTGGAGCTAAACTATGCAGATCTGCGGCCCTCCAGGAATTGAGTTTGAGGCCATTGATCTAGACAGTATATTCCAAGCTAATTACAAATTGTTTCTATTTTGGTTCTATTTTTATTTTGCTTTTTGAAATTTCATAAATGTGACCTCACTTTAATTTTGTCTGCCTGCAGCGTGTGTAGTCCAGCAGCTAGAGCGAGGTGCATTCTTCTCAGAGTCTGTCTCAAAAAGACGACTTTTCCCATCTATCCATGATGCGGTGCTGCATTGCCTGTCTAACAGTGATCTGTCCCGCTCTGAATCTGCACTGGTGAGACTCTCTGTGATCACACTAAACATCAACAGTCAAATAATTTATCTCTTTCTTCTCACATTCATAAAAACTGTTGTTCTGTTACAGGTATTTCCCTGCTCCACAAGACTGTGACCAGCAGTCTGGCCTCCAACCAACTGATGTGGACAATAATAGAAGATCCTGTTGCAGTTTCTAATGATACTATGCTGTTGGTTATTGCCATACTACACAGAACCCATCAGTCATTTTCAGATATTGACTATTCTCAGTGTCAGACGCCATGCCCATGGACCCACGGTCGCATGTCTGACATAAGGCATACAAGATAAGAAACACTTCAGGGACTGTCATGTTTACAATTTTTTTTTCAAATTTATCAAGACTTACAGAACTCCTGCTCACTGGCTCGAGTGCCAGCTGGTTCCGTTAGCATTTCTGTGTGAACTTTGCATGTTCTTCCTTGTGTTCGCATGGGTTTCCTCCGGGTGCTTTGGTTTAATTATTATTATTATTATGTTTGTTTATGCGATTGACATGTTTTTGTACAGTTTACAGATGCATAACCTGAAATTAGAAAGTTTAGTTGCTTAGCTGTATTATAACAGCAGCGATATAAATATTAGTTTTGGCAAGCTGTTATGTAAATAAAATAGTATGTAACAAAATTTAAGGGACAAGCTCTATGAAATTACTGTAACTTATTCTGTAATGCCTTTATTATTTAATGTGTGTTTCAATAAATCTCTCTTACTATATTTGCGTCATTATAAATACATTTGATGTTTTAAATTGATTCTTTTTTTAACTTTATTGAACTTATTTTCTGAAAATTTATATTTCAGTTTAGGTAAATTCATGGGGGAAAAATCTACTATGGGCCAAGTACATGCAGAATTATTCTTCATTTAGGCCCAGATTATTCATTTTGATACATCACTAACTGTGGTGTGGTGGCAAATTTAAACATATTTCTTTGCCCTTTTAACAAAGCAATTGTTATGCTGATTTAGTGTACATAAACATGCTTGTTTTGATGTTGAAGTATATATTTAAGACGTTATGCTATTATCTGATGTTTGCGTATTTTTCTTATATTCCAGCTTACCATATTGCAACATATGCTAAAACAAATCTCAAAAACTGATATTTCACTGGTTATCGTGCTTGTTGGTTAGTTGACAAATAAGAGCTGACAATCGCTACTAGGGATGGGCGATACCAATATTTTTGTTTCCGATCCGATACCAAGTATTTCAAGACAAGTATCAATGATATACTTTAATTAAATATTTTATAGTGATAAAAAATGGTTATCACCTTTATTATAACTATTATTACCATCATCATTATTAGTAGTATTCAATTAAACACAAAACGTGATTCATTTTTACATTTATTAAAATAACGGAACAAAAATTGCATGGCACCATATATAATAAAAAAATAATACACTGCAGAAACCTTGTTTAATTGAAAAAGTACATCTCTCCCAGTTATTATGTGTACCTAAACTTTGTATTTTATTTGATAAACAAGTTTATTTAAAAAAAAAATCAAAATGTACTTGAGTAGGCTAGTCTATTATTCTGAACCTTGTGAAATGTAACAGAAATCTGATATATGCCAATTTACGCAAATTACATAAATTACAGAGTTTGTAATAGGATTCCCCCTCAGCTTTGGCATATTAATATTACAAATATATAATGATTCCCCCTCAGCATATTATATTTACCGTTTGTGCATAGGTGTGTTCAAATGAACATATATCAGGTAAAACTTTATATAAACTGGCTGTCTGTATTGAACTCGACTCGACTTTTTGTAAAATAATTCCCACTTGGTTAGCTGGACAATGACCGGATTTCTTAAAGGATTCTGCCAAAGTTTTACAACCTGCGCTGGGTGTGTGCGTGGTGTCTGTACTACTGAGCCGTGAGCTAACGCTGACCCATTTGCGGAGATACAGCGGAAGGATATTATAGTTCCCATTCGTGTTCCTATTTAAGTAAATATTTATACAATATGTGGCACTATAATTCTTGAGATATTTTACTCAGTAAGAAAACCCCCAGAAAAGATCGATCCTTTTGATACATTTCCAGTATCGAAAATATCAATACTTCAGGCAGGGGCGCCGCTAACGGGGGGAAAGTTAGGACGATTCTAAGGGCCCATGCTCTCTAGGGGCCCCCTGAGATCTGCTTTATAATCGATATCAGTACTATAATGTAATATAAATTATTATTGTATCTCTAAATTACAAGTAAAACAATTTATTAGAAAAAAAACGGCTTATATCTGCCTCTAGTGTCTGTCACTGTCAAATTGCACCCCCCTCCTTTCACTGTATGGTTCAGTCCGTCAGTAGCGGGAAGAGAGTTGATGCTTTGTTGAGTGCGATCGTCAGCTAAACTGTCAAAGCAGCGATGTCCTCGAGGTTAACAAAGATTAAATCCGGTCATCAAAAACAAAAAGAGAGGCTACAAAAAGCAGAGAGACAGAGAAAGGGACGGCAGTTGCTATCACAGTTTTTTGAAAATAAAGGTAACGTTGTTTATTCACAGAGCTTTCTTTTGCAGTAATGATAGCGCCGCTAGTTTAATTTACTTTGTTAATGTTGAGCTCTATATATATACGCCCTCACCGGCTCTTCCCTACGAAGTTCCCCAAACTCATCTCCCAGTTGAAGAAGCAGGTAACTGAGATCCTGCCTTTAAAATAGCATGTGCATTGCAGTCTGCGTTTAAGTAATAATTTCACTATGATATTAACTTATGATAACTTATGATATTAACCAGGATGCTCCTCAAGCCAGTCTTTTGAGCCTATATTGTTAAAGTAGAGACCAAAGTGAATGGCGTAATTTAAATGTAATAAATCTGCAGAATTCTGTCTGTATTACATTACTGCATGTACTCAGTTACACAAGCACATGTGTAAACACACACACACATACAAATATACACACATACAGATATTATAGCCCCCCTTTTAATTTTTTTTTCTTTTTTAAATATTTCCCAAATGATGTTTAACAGAGCAAATTTTCACATTTGTCTGATATATTTTTTCTTCTGGAGAAAGTCTTATTTGTTGTATTTTGGCTAGAATAAAAGCAGTTTTTAATTTTTTAAAAACCATTTTAAGGTCAAAATTATGAGCCCCTTTAAGCATTTTTCTCTCGATAGTCTACAGAACAAACCACTGTTATACAATAACTTGCCTAATTACCCTAACCTGCCTAGTTAACCTAATTTACCTAGTTAAGCCTTTAAATGTCACTTAAGCTGTATAGAAGTGTCTTGAAAAATATCTAGTAAAATATTATTTACTGTCATCATGGCAAAGATAAAATAAATCAGTTATTAGAGGTGAGCTATAAAAACTATTATGTTAAGAAATGTGTTAAAAAATCTTCACTACGTTAAACAGAAATTGAGGAAAAAATAAACAGGGCTAATAATTCTGACTTCAACTGTATGTATATATGCACATAAAATGTAAAATTTGCAGTGAATATTTGATTACTGTTTCTTTTTTTTGTACTACGTTTACATTTGAACAATAAATCATCTGCTAGCTACAGTCATCATCGTTCTCTTACTAAATGCTGATAAGTACTGGACAAAATCAATAATAAAATGCATAGGTCAGTATAGCTACATCATAGACAAAGAGTTTGGATAGCTAGCTTGGTAGTAGGGGGCCCATCCTCATATTTTTTCATGGGGCCCAAAATTGCTAGCGGCGCCCCTGACTTCAGGATCGATCCGCCCATAATCGCTACAGATTTTGTCTAAATATTTTGGCTCCGATGGCGTTCCATATTTTGTCCGAGCTGGCTTTCCATACTCTGCGTTGTGTCTCACAAGTCCCACCCTAATTTCATGTTTCGAAACATCAAGGAAAACTCGAAACTACTGGAAAGAAATCGTTGTTTAGAAATGTGTTAAAAAAATCTTCACTACGTTAAACAGAAATTGAGGAAAAAATAAACGGGGCTAATAATTCTGACTTCAACTGTATGTATATATGCACATAAAATTTAAAATTTGCAGTGAATATTTGATTACTGTTCCTTTTTTTTGTACTACGTTTACATTTGAACAATAAATCATCTGCTAGCTACAGTCATCATCGTTCTCTTATTAAATGCTGATAAGTATTGGACAAAAATCAATAATAAAATGCATAGGTCAGTATAACTACATTTTAGACAAAGAGTTTGGATAGCTAGCTTGGTAGTAGGGGGCCCATCCTCATATTTTTTCTTGGGGCCCAAAAGGATCGATCCGCCCATAATCGCTACAGATTTTGTCTAAATATTTTGGCACCGATGGCGTTCCATATTTTGTCCGAGCTGGCTTTCCATACTCTGCGTTGTGTCTCACAAGTCCCACCCTAATTTCATGTTTCGAAACATCAAGGAAAACTCGAAACTACTGGAAAGAAATCGTAGTTGCTGCTGTTAGACCTCAAGGTGATTAGAAACTCACTCCATCCGCTTAAAACATCTAAAAACTTGACTGTCTCAGAGGTTAACTTTCTTTTTTTTCTCAGTTAAAACAACTGACAATCAGCTGAGGAGACGAGACAAGACGCACAATCGACAAGCAATTTTTTCTAAATAGAGTTTGTGGGACTCTCTTATATTGTTATTCTCTCATTGTTATCGAAACCATCGTTTTAATAGCGTAATACTGGCGGAGCATTCAAACAGCTAATATGGATTCACTCTCTGTGAAGGAAATTTCTTGTCCAATATGCTGTGAGGTCTTCAAGTCGCCAGTTCTTCTGTCATGCAGTCACAGTTTCTGTAAAGAGTGTATTCAACAGTTCTGGAGAACCAAGAACTCTCGGGAGTGTCCAGTGTGCAGGAGAAGATCCTCAAAAGACGATCCTCCGAATAATCTTGTGTTACAAAACCTGTGCGAGTTGTTCGAGAAGGGCAGAAAGGAGAGCAGCTCTTCATCCGGGACCGAGGAATTCTGCGGTTTGCACAATGAGAGACTCAAACTATTCTGCCTGGAGGACAAACAGCCTGTGTGTTTAGTGTGCAGAGATTCAGAGAAGCACGTCGGTCATACATTCAGACCCATTAGTGAAGTCGTTTCATCATGCAAGGTAGCCTTTGATACATTCACATTTCACTCTGTTTACCTCTTGCATTGTAGTTACACACCAATATAGCATTGCACTTTCTGTATGTAACATACATTTTTTGTATAATATTAGGCTGAGTTAGGCTTCTTACAAGAGAAACTTAAACACAGAGAGAAGATTAAAATACAGTGTGAGAAAACTCTTCAACACGTCAAGGTGAGGAAACAGAATATGAAAGTCAAACTTATTTTCTTTGCATATGTAAGATGTATGTGCATTTTTTTTATAATATTCATATACCAGTAACATTTTAGTTAATTTAAGTTTACCTCAGGGTTGTGGCTAGATCTCATGTACCCCAGTATCTGTGGTGCCCCAGTAAAAGCTTACTTAAAAAAAGCTTACTTTAGCTTACTACTTATTTTAAAATGACCTGAAACGGCACACATCTTGAGGGGTTTTTTGGCGGGGACTACTTAATTGTTTAGTCTTCAATCCACTTAAATTTGTAAAAACCAATAAGTTAATTCTTTCATGTTTTCCCAAACATATATCTAAAGGTGCTGTTGATTGAAAATTTTTACCGGAGATTAAAAGCAAGCAAATAAATCCATATATGAATTTTTTTTTATTAGTTTACAAATGAATGTGATAAAATTAAATGACACAGGAAAAAAGTATTGAACACATGAAGAAAGGGAGCTGTAGAAAAGCAGTGAAAGCCCAGACAGCAGCTGAAATCTCTCAGTAGCTCTTTAGCAATCATCTGCCCTTCTTCATCGTAAATTAATATTAGCTTCTTCAGTCCGACATTACCAGGATTATCATGTGCCCCAAAATAGCTTTATGTCTAGCAACATCCCTGGTTAAAATTCTGTTTAGTGTTTTGTAAAATGCCAAGCAGCAATCTGCTTCTTTATTAACCCCATTGACATGGGCACTTTAAAGGGATAGTTCACACAAAAAGTCAATGTACTCACTATTTACTTATTCTTAAGTGGTTCCAAACCTTTTTGAGTTTCTCTTATGTTACGTTGAACTGAAATAGCTTATTTCTGTTCAACGCAACATAAGATATTTTTAAGTCTGCTAAAAACCTGTAACCGTTGACATACACAGGAAAAACAAATATGGATTTCAGTGGTTGACAGTTTACATTTTTTAAAATACCTTATTTTGTGTTTAACAGGAGACAAAAACGTTTTAAGGTTTCAAACAAGTATAGGGTGAATAAATGATTACATACTGTAATATTTTGGGGGGTAAACGATGCCTTTAACTAAATTTTTATTTTAAGCAAATTTAATTATTAATAGGTTGCCCTTGTGAAAAAGACTTTAGCATGCCAAAGTGTTAATTGTCATTTCTACCGATCCAGCTTTGTAATGTTTATGTAAATATATTTGTAATTACCCATTCGTGATCTTTGTTTTTTATTTGGAATGTAAATTTGCAGTTTAATCCAGTTGAATTGAATTAATTTTGTATAAAATTGGCAAATTGCACTACTGTAAAAATTCAAATGCACTCAAAATTAGGTTTGCAGTTTGTTCTTTCATTCATTCATTCATTTTTTCACGGTTTTGTGATTACTGCTCTAAAATATATTCTATTTTTAATGTCAGGGTAAAAAACTTTTTTTTTTCCTCTTTGGACACAATATCTTTTATTTTGAGAAACATTTGAAATATTTTGGGGCAGTAAACATGTCAGGCTAAATAACTCGAGTGAATCTTTGACTTCTGCTGTCTTCATTAGTTTCAAAAACACAGATGTCTTTACAATTTACAACCGCATCTTTGGAAATCTTGTCTGTTGGTCATACTGTTGTCCTAAAATACCACAAAAAATACCTTAGGAATGGTATAGCAGAAAGTTTTGTCGATTTGACTTTTCCAAACCGCGGTAAACCTAGAAAACACTTATCGTTCCATGCCTAGATCTGGGTGGACTTTTCAGGAAGACAAAACACAGCCAAGTAAACTCTCAAATCTCTCAAAGAAAATCAAGCTGTTGAATGGCCCAGCCAATCACCTGACTTGAATCCAATAGAAAATACCCAGAGAACCATCAAGAGTCTTACAATCTGTTGAAGTCTGTGAAAAAAAAAATCACACCTGAGCACTTCATGTGACTTCATTCTCCATATGAGAGGCGTCTTTAAACTGCCATCATTAAAAAAAGCCATTTATATAAAGTATTAAATACATTTCAGTACTTCAGCACGTTCTCCTTGTGTCATTTCATTTTTATTACACATAACTCGTTTTTCAGTTTGTTTGTTTGTTTTTACCAAAATCTGGTTCAATTCGATGTTAACAGCCCCTTTAGAAATAATATTTCCTGAAAAAAACATGACGTGTTCAATACGTATTTTCCCCTGCTGTGTTATTAATCATTTTTTTGGCCATAAATTATATTAGTTGTAAGTACTTTTAAGCCCAAATTCATTACAACAGAGCGCAACAGTCTGATTCCCCAAAGATAAACTTAACTTATATTCTCAATAAGGGAAATTGATTTTCAATCATAAAAAAATCTTAAAAATTAATGGGAAAATACTTCCAGAATCCGCTTCATTGTGGAAATTGTGGGCAGCCAAAGAGTGGAGGCACTATGACATCAATTTGTATGCAAAAACCCAGAAGCGAGTTAGCATTTTAGCTGTTCCGGTTCCCTCGTCCCAAAGTCAATGTTTTTTTTTTTTCAATGGGATTTCAGTTAAATCGATTAAATAAGGTCTGTGGCGAACACAAACTCAAGATACTTTCACGTTTTATTCTACGACATAAAACACATCAGTTACATCACTCTCTTGATTTTTAAAATCTTTTAAGCTTCTTTTAAAATACGGTTGCTATCAAGTTGCTAAGCGGAACTACAGGTGGTATCAGAGGCATTATACGTCATCGAGTGGAGCTGGTCTGGAATGCAGCCCGCTTGTGTCAGGCATTTGGATTTGTCTGCTATTTAAGTAGTTTTATAAATAGTATTTATAGTTTGTAGTATTTTTGTTATTGGGAATTCATATTGTGTGTAGATAATGCCTTCACTTGTAAAGACTTCCAGAACAGATTAATTTGTTGATCATTTATTTTTAAACAATATAATGAAGATGCTGCTTACCAGTGCCGCCTGTCTTTTTCCTGTCCCAGTATTGCAAGCGTTTGAATTAATGTGTAAAAAATACATACATGTGACCTGTTATTTTAACATGATCATTAGATTATTCATCATTTTTTTCTTCTTCATCTGAACACATTTAGGCCCAATTCCAATTCTATTTTTGTACCGCTACCCCTTGGCCCTTTCCCTTCCCCTTGGCCCTTACAACCGAGGGTTAAGGTGAAGGGCTTCAAAACTTACCCCATATGAGATCAGACGATCACGGCTGTTGTAGTTATTCCATTTGTGTTATTTTTTGGTGTTTATCTTCAGGAAATCACTGAAGACATATATTATGTTATCATAAAGATCTAATGTGGCAATAAGATTGTAACTGTACTGTGCATTTACTCCGTGGCCATACTGATCTATAACATACGAAAACAACATTAATTCAATTCAATTCAATTCACCTTTATTTGTATAGCGCTTTTACAATGTGGATTGTGTCAAAGCAGCTTCACATAGAAGGTTATAGTAAATTGAAAATGTCAGTTAAGTTATTAGCTAGTAAATTATTAGCAAGTATATAGCTGAGTTCAGTTCAGTGTTGTTTAATATTCACTACTTAGAGTTCAAACACTGAAAAGTAATCCATCGGTGCGCAGCTCTAGCTGCAGTCTAAGCCCCGGAGGCTGGAGAACTCGAGGCTCGTCTGTCCTTGGAGGGTCACAGGAATCTGTCTCTTGCTTGCTACTCCGCCAAGCAGCTGCTCAGGATACAGCGAGGTCCAGGGTTAAGGAGCCTTGGGATCGTCTCGTCCCGGGTCTTGGATCGCATCCGTGGCGCTGCAAAGTCTTTGGGGGCCTGGGGATGAGTATCCCCAGTTGGAATAGAGAACAAAGAAAATAATTAGCGTAGCTGCAGTTCATAGTGTATATAAATGAGATGCGTGGAGCACATTCATGCATCATACAGCTAAGTGACGTATTGAGTGTATGCTTTACTAAAAAGATAGGTCTTTAATCTAGTTTTGAACTGAGAGAGTGAGTCTGAGCCCCGGACATTATCAGGAAGGCTATTCCAGAGTTTAGGAGCCATAAATGAGAAGGCTCGACCGCCTTTACTTGACTTTGCTATTCTGGGTACTACTAGAAGCCCTGAGTTTTGAGATCTTAGAGAGCGGGTTGGATTGTAGCGAGACAGAAGGTTGGTTAGATAAACAGGAGCTAGATTATTTAATGCTTTATATGTAAGAAGTAATATTTTGAACTCAATACGAAACATCACAGGCAGCCAGTGTAACGAGGATAAAATTGGGGTGATATGATCATATTTTCTAGACCTGGTAAGAATTCTGGCGGCTGCATTTTGTACTAGCTGAAGTTTGTTAATAGAGGATGCTGGGCAACCAGCGAGCAGAGCATTACAGTAATCCAGCCTGGAAGTCATAAAAGCATGAACTAGCTTTTCTGCATCTGAGATGGATAGCATGCTTCGTAGCTTAGCAATATTTCTCAGATGAAAGAATGCAGTTTTTGTGATATGGGAGATATGGCTTTCAAAAGTTAAATTGCTGTCTAATATGACACCCAGATCTTTAACAGTAGAGCTAATGCTAACTCTGCATCCCTCTAGTTGCAGGTCGAGTTGTGAGTAGGCTTGCCACGATAGACGGTGTTGACGGTGTTACCGGTTTTAAGACGCAACACCGGTGACATCACTTTTCCACCGTGACACCGTCCCCATATATATATATATAATTATTATTATTATTATTATTATTATTAAAGTATTTGTTTATGCAGCAAGAATCGGGCTGCCAGAATGGGAAATGCAGTTAAAAAAATCGACCGCAGAAGTCAGAGGAACAGGTGCAGTCATCAATTAGTGATGCATTTAAGCGATGCACAAAATATAAGAGGGACAGTGCGAGGTGGAACAAATGCACTGATGCAGTGACCTTGTAACCACACTCGACAGCCAGTATGAATTGCCTGGACGTACATATTTCTCTAAAACAGCTATTCTACGAGCCTACAGCCGTATCCGTGATGCGCTGCAACAGGCCATTTTCACCAGTCAAGTATTTTTCACTTACAACAGATATGTGGTCGCTAACTTTCCATTTCATTGACACGGAATGGACACAATGCCTCCAACCTGAACCTATATCTGTGCCCAACACTATTAAGAAAACGGAGAAACCCCGCACGCACCGTGCCCTTTCTGCTGTAAAGGATTCAATTCTTTTTTACGGAGCCGAACAAAATCACGACGCCACAGTTGGACGAGCACAAACACAAAAACATAATTCGTACATTTTTCTTGGAAAAAAATACCTTTTTGAAACGAATTTCGTTAGCAATAATTTGTTTCTTAATTGTTATGTATTTTTTGTTGGTCAGTGAACTACCAGAAAAAAAAGAATAACGAATAACCTTTGCGGTGATGCGCTTATGTCCGCTATGTCAAGTCCGCTATATGCAAACATGAGTTGCCGTGAGGTTGTTTGGTTTTTGAATAAAATAGCCTAAATTAAATTAAAGTTAAATATTCATAGTTTCAGAGAATCCTATATTATACTGTCACTATTAATGAAATATTTGAATAAGCAGGACAGGCTTTTACGATGTAGCTATTAAACCATCTCTGTTGAAAGGATAGCAGTGGCGCCAGCAGAAGTACGGGCGCGAATAAATGCCGCTTAAATAATTGAAATTGATTATTAAACAGTAGCTATACACTATACCTTTCAACCCTCCCGTATTTCCCGGGATTCTCCCGTATTTTACAGTCGTTCTCCGACGGGTGTCAATAAACATTAAAGAGCCGATCCTCCCTATACGCAACCCATAAAGCTGAACTACCAGCGCCGCCCCTTCTTCTTAAATGTGAATCTTTTCTGTGCTTTCGTTTTATTAAGCAATGTAACACTTTAGAATAAACATTAAAAAACGGCAGGATTCCCTTTCCTTTTCATTACAGGTGCCGTCGCTCCTCCTATGCAATCCTCAAAACAGTCATAAAGCGGTGCGTGACTGCCAGCTGACGCGTCCATAGTGATAAATAGACACTTTCCCAAACGGATTCTGTACACTCGATTAGAAGCAAAGCGAAAGTGGATACTGGGTTTTGGGTGCGTGTTTGAACAGACATATACACATAAAACATCGAAAGATGTCGATCTTAATGGTTAACTAATTTTGTCTTAAATGAGCATAAAACGTTAGGAAAGCAATCGAATGCCGCCATTATAACTATAGCTAGATGTAAACTTGTGTTATTTATAACAGAGACACCTGTTATTTAATGTAATCAAACAAAAAAATCTAAATAAATGATTCACTGCTCTTTATTCAGAATGTGTAAGATATACAGTGAAGAAAAGATTATTACGATTTGATAACTTGATTCTATTTCTTTCATTGATCATTTTCTTGTCGGCTTAGTCCCTTTATTAATCCGGGGTCACCATTCTATTTCTTTATAATAAAATAAATTTTATTTCTAAACTATTTGCTAATGCATTCTATACATTAAAAATAAGATCCTTTATTTTCACATCCCAATGTTGACAGGTATGACTACAATATGTTAACAAAGCAGGAAAGAATAAGAATAAATAAAGGTGTGCGTTTGTGTGATTTAAAGTGTGCATGTGCTTGCATGGTGGAAGATGTAAAGAAAAGATGTTTCTTGTTCATTCATTTAATCTTATTTAAACTTTGTGCAATTTATTTATTTATCTTTCCATTTTATTATTCGTTTTAAAAACATTCTAATATAGACTACGTAACGTTATATGGTTGTTATTAGTTTGGTTGCAACTTTCACAGTTTTTTCAGCCTGTAGCATTGTTGTTGTTTGTTTTTTTTCGTTATGTTAATAAAAGTTCTGTGTTTAATAACAGTGATTTTTGTGGTAGTGTCGTTGTCCTCCATTCAAACAATTGACGCCGAATTGCCAATTGCCGCAAGACTGAAAGTGAAAGCATAATACGCATGCGTTTATAAGCCATTTAAAAGCAGGGAAAAAAAAAAGCAGTAAAAGAGGAAACCCCCACCCCCACGGTGATTACCGGTATTACCGGTGTTGTCACATGTCGATTAACCGGTGGCGAAATTTCTTCATCGTCACAACCCTAGTTGTGAGATCTGCTGTGTACAGGATTTAGGTCCTATAAGTAATAGTTCAGTTTTGTCTGAGTTTAAGAGCAGGAAGTTGTTGGTCATCCAGTTTTTAACATCTTTAATACACTCAGTTATTTTTGATAGTTTAGACGTCTCGTCAGGTTTAGTAGAAATATATAATTGAGTATCATCAGCATAACAGTGAAAGCATTAATATTATAGCAGACACTGTAAAAGCTCATTCCCAGCCACTAGACATTACTGACAGGGTATTCGAGTGTCATCGTGTGTCAGAATGTTGTGGGACTGCTGTACATGAGTTATGATTATGAATTATAGATCGCAAAAATTTAGCGGGGGTTTTTTGGCGTTTTTGTTTTTTAAAAGCATGACGGTAAAACACGAACGCGGTTATGAATATATTAAAACATGTGTTTGTTTGTCGTAAAAATTCATAATAAGAACAAAAAATACTAATTTGTGGATCTCCTTACTTCCGGGTTCAACTATCCTGCCGCTGTGGCAGGTGCATTTTGGGAAATATTCTTACCCCCCCCTTTTTAAGTGTGGTCCTGAAAAATCTTCGTTTGATAGGGTGTATACCCCTTGCCCTTAGCCCTACGCCTTCAAGCTAAAGAGAATTGGGACACCCCTACCCCTTGACGTGAACGCGCAAAACGAGGCTAAGGGGAAGGACTAAGGGGTAGAATTGGGATTGGGCCTTAACTCTGCCATGGCTGCAATATTTACACTCCTCCTTAAAATGTATAGTGATGTGCTGCTTTTCGCTGTACTTCATGACAAAAAAAAGAATATTGAATGTTCTGTGTCTATGATGGATTTTGCAGGCATTTGATAGACTTGTCCCTCACACCTCATTTCTGTCGTGTATTACTAAGGTAAGATAAAAGTAAGATAATTAACATTAATAAAGAAATAGAATTATCTAATCTCATTAACCTTTTCTTCACTGTATAACTTAAACATTCTGATTAAAGAGTAACGAATGAATCTCATTTATTACGATTTTTCATTTGATTACATTAAATAGCAGAGGTGTCACTTTAAAATACATTATAATAACGTTATAATGAAAGCATTTGATTGCTTTTCTAACTTTTAGGACAAAAGTAGTTTTGTTTGAAAAAAAAAATTCCATCAAGATCGACATCTTTAGACGTTATTATTATTAATTATGTGTATATGTCTGTTCAAACACGCACCCAAAACGCAGAATCTCGCTCCGCTTTAGATTACATATACAGAATCCGTTTGGGAAACAGCAACTATTTATCACTATGGAGCGCGTCTGACAGTCACACACTGCTTTATGACTGTTTTGAGGATTGCATAGGAGGAGCGATGGTGAAAGGGAATCCCGCTGTTTTCATATTTATTTCAAAGTGTTTCATGCCTAAATAAAACGAAAGCAGAACTGACTTACATATAAGAGCAAGGGGCCGCCCCTGCTGTTTCGGCGGTATGGGTTGCGTATAGGGAGGATCGGCTCTTTAATGTTTATTGCCACCCTGCAGAGAAAGACTGAAAATACAGGAGAAATAAGGGAAAATACCTTTATGGGATGATAGCGGGATAGAACTGTAAAATACGGGAAAATCCCTGGAAAAACGGCAGGGTTGACAGGTATGCTATGTAGGCATATTTATACATACAGTTTTAAACCTTTTACAACAACTGTAAAGCAAAACAAAATCTATTTCCCATGTAAAAAATTTCCAAAAGGCATGTAGGTCTATGCGTTTTTGCATATTTATTTGTTTATAATATATAGCATGTTATAAAATAACAAACCGAGAGATTAAACCTTTGTGATGGACCATATTTCTAAAAAAAATAAGCTTGAAGAGTTGTCTGTAGCAGGGTGGTGCAGACGTCACAGGCGAGCGCACCAATGACTCCGTTTCTAGCCTAATGCCAGCTTTTTAGTTCTTGAGTTTGCATTTAAGATCTAAAAGTGCTAAGAGTTTTATTTTTGTGTGAGGATTATCCGGCTGAACGGTGTTTAAACACAGAGCTTATTGTTTGCAAACATCGAAAAGCGTATCGGAAAAATCCTATGGGGATTTTATCAAGGGAACCAGTTTTATGCTAGCAGCTGATTGGCCTACAAGGTGACGTCATAAGTCCTCCACTATCCACTCTGTTAAAGGGCCATGAAACACCAAAACACATTTTTTGAGCTGTTGACAGTCAGATATGTGTCCCACACTGCTATAAACACTATTAAGACACATATAATTGACTAAAAAGTGAAAATTGGTTGTTTTTGCGTTATTTCGAGCAAATTCGTTCTTCCGGTTTGAAACGAATTTTTGAGGCTGCGTCACGCCGTTGAGGTCTATGCATATGGTCCAGCGTGGTGACTGGACGCCTGTCCTGGCGCGAACAATCTGACGTCACTCAGCGCGCGGCATTAATTCATGACATGGCCTTTGTTCAAACCAATCAGAGCGCTCTATTGTGTATGACGCGGAGCTTCATTAATATGCATGAACTACATTTACAGGAAGGCGTGTTTACCTGTGACAATTTTCAAACGGCAGAGACGCTACGTTTTGTCGCCAGCCGAGAGGATTGGTTAGTTGGTGTTGCGTTGATAAATGTGGCGCAACGAAGTTTTTGTTTCCATTTCCCCGAGATGAGAGTAAAGATCTCTTGTGATCCCAAGCAGTTGGAATACAGTGGTGTATTACCACGCGTCATAAATACGTTTGCAGAGAACATGTCACCTGATCGGTAAGAAGGCGTTTAGTGGTGTTTGTTTGTTTATGAAGATGACAAAGTTAGTTGGTTTCGTCTGCAATACTCTTTCAGTGTTTAAAGACAGACCTTACTCAAATGATTAGAACTGTTGCTGAGTTTACAGCACGTTAATATCACTACAGTATTATAGACTGAAAGATCCGTGTAAAGTGTAAACATCTTAATCAAACGATTACTGTCGTGTAGATTTTTCGCCGCATTTAGTGACAGATTAGTGTATACACACACAGGCCTTTCTGACGCTACCTACCGAGTGCATCTAGTTACCGAGAAATGCGGAGGATTTATTTTCCTGAAATATGCCGTGCGTTTCAAATACTCCATTAAATCTGCACTCCTTCAGCAGTTACTAACATTTAATATCTCGTTTGTCAGGGGGGGGCACGCAGGAAATGTTCGTGAATAAACGTTAAAGTGCCAAACTGCAGTTAAAGTCCACGAATTAATAATTTGCCAAATAATTATATGACTGAAGTCCATGTGAACATAGTCCCTGTCTTTCTCACCCTGCGTCTGTGTGTTTGTTTGAAAGTCAGCACGTGCACGAATGGAAACTCCCATTTATATGCAAAACCTTCCCTCTTTCTCTCCCCCGACACTCCTACCTAAACTGAGCTGGACACACCTACTTTCCTGAGCTTTTCCAAACCAGAGGTGTGAAAACACCATGCTGTGACTGGGGGGTTTCGTGGCCCTTTAATGCACACTCATAAAGAAACTACAGTATATAATGTCTTGATGTGTGCTTATTGAATATGATTAACGTGAATGTAATGTGATTTCAGTCTCAAGCTGAGCACACAGAGTGTCAGATCAAATTGAAGTTTGAGAAGCTTCATCAGTTTCTCCGAGATGAAGAGGAAATTGCAATGACAGCACTGAGAGAAGAAAAGAAGCAGAAGAACCAGAGGATGAAGGAGAAACTTGAGGAGATAAACAGACACATCTCTGCTCTTTCACGCACTATCAAAGACATGGAGGAGATGATGAATGCCAATGAAGTCTTGTTTCTAAAGGTCTCATTTCACATAATTGATTCAGTTATTGGCCATTTGAGCATTTACTAAATTGTCTGTTTGCTCTGCAGAATTTTCCAGTCACAATGGAAAGGTGAGTGATCTGCTGGTGTTTCTTGTGTCTGTTGTTGTGAAGCTCAAACTTACCACAGTTGTCATTCCTGAATGTTCTTCCAGAGTCCAGAGCTCACTGTCTGATCCACAAATGACTCCTGGATGTTTGATTCATGTGGCACGGCATTTGGGCAACCTGCCATTCAGAGTCTGGAAGAAGATGCGGGACATTGTCCACAACAGTGAGTTTTTAGAACCGTGACGTTGCTCTTAAACAGAGAAGTTCTAGGGTGTAACGGTTGGTGTAGGGCTCAACAATATATTATTTGAGCCGTGATATCACAATGTGCGTGTCTGCAAAAGTCACATAGCAGGATTACATTATTTATTAAAGGGTCATGAAACACCAAAACACATTTTTTGAGCTGTTGACAGTCATATATGTGTCCCGCACTGCTATAAACACTATTAGGACACATATATCTCACTAAAGAGTGAAAATTGATTGTTTTTACGTTATTTCGCGCAAATTCGTTCTTCCGGTTTAAAACGAATTTTTGAAATTGCGTCAAGCCGATGAGATCCATGCGTGTATTCCAGCGTGGAGAGTGGATGTCTGTCCCGGCCAGGGCATCGTGACGTCTCTGAGCATGCGGCATTGATTCATGAGATAGACTTGGTTCAAACCAATCAGCACGCTCTATTGTGTATGCGGTGCAACTTCATTAATATGCATGATAGCTTCGAAGACTTTTACCGTGTTCAGACGGCAGAGAGACGCCACTTCGTGTTGCCAAAACAAGTGGAAGAAGAAGAATTGTTTGCAGACACAGGTCGCCAGTGTTATTTTTGTGAAAATTTTGCTTTCATTTTCCCGCTATGAGAGCACAACTGGACTCATGGTGGATTACAGCTCACACAACAGAAATGAGTTTGTAAGAAACGTTTTTTCCCTGAGAGCTTTCCGCTTCTGGAAATGATGAAATACCAATTTGCCGCTCGTCTCCTTTTCAAATAACAGCCGCAATCCAGTTGGTGTTAATTGTCTTGTCTCTACAGATGTGGTAAGTGAGAGAATGCTGCTCTCTGAGTGTAAACATAAAAACACCCTAATCAAATGGTTACCGTCTTGTAGAATTTTCGTCGCGTTTTGTGACAGGATAGTCTACACACACGCGGCTTTCTGACGCTGCTTACTGAGGGTGTCTAAGTTACCGAGAAATGGGGAGGGATATTTTTTCGAACATACGCCATGCAGTCTAACACACTCCATTAAATCTGCACTCCTCCAGCAGTCACTCACATTTAATATCTCGTTTGTCACGAGGGACACGCAGGAAATCTTTCTGAGTAAAAGTGCCAAACTGCAGTTATAGTCGACAAAATAATAATTTGGCAAATAATTTGATTACTGATGTAAATGTAAACAGTCATTGTTTTTCTCCCACTGCGTCGTTTTTGTACGTTTAGGGAGAATAAATGAAAGCTGAATAAAATTAAACTTTCACTTTATTTATGTTTTGGAACACAAAATCTAAAGTCTGAGGATTCAGAAAAGTCAAAATACTGATATAATTCATATTACAAAAATTACAATTGTTTTGATATATTTACAGTAGAACATGTACAGCATATCTTTATGGTAACATGATCTTATATTCTAATGACTTTTGCCTGTGGAAAGCACGTGCTCTTATGAATAATTAAGAAGCAGTGTCTTCTCATAGGATAAGAAAACTCCGCTGTGAATAATAATGAGAAACTGACATGTTATCACTCCAATTGCAATTTTGCGCAACGATTTTGATCACGCCCCAAAAATTATTTTAAACCCAGAAGATGTAATTAGCTGAAAAAAGCTCAAAATTATCCAGTTTTCCCCACCATTAAAGCTGACAGGAGCTAACGCTTTCTTAACTGATGCTCAAAACACACACACACACACATTTGTTAAAATCTCAACAAAGTACCTCAGGGTTTCTTGAACCTTTATAGGGATAGTTGACCGAAAAATGAACATTTCCCGTCAATTTACTCACCTTCAGGCCATCCAAGATGTGAGTTTAACTTCAGGAAACCACTGAAGAAGATTTTTAGCTGGGACTGTTGTCCTCTGGTATCCATTAAATGGAGGTCAGTCGGCGCCATCACAAATCATGAGTACTACCAGTAGTTCTTGATGATGCTCTGAGGTCTTATGAAGAGATACGATCACTCGGTCAAACTGAACATTTTTCACATTTTTCTGAACTGTTGTTTATAGCCAAGGTAAATGTAATGTGTCTTAAAGTGACTAGATATTACATATTTTAGTAAATAATGTTCATTTTGCTATATCTCAAAGTGATGGCACCCACTGATCTGCATTAAATGGATATCAGAGTATGGATATATACAATGGGTTTTAGCTGAAAAACTTCTTTACTGTTCTACTGAGAAACAATAAGTGACCTGCATCTTGGAGGGCCTCTGGGTAAGTAATTTAACCGGAACTTTATGTTTGTGTGAACTATCTCTTTAAGGTTAGCCATAAGCTGGTATGCTCTAAATAAAATTTAACTTGTTTTATAGATGCTCATAAAGCTCATCATTCATGATGATTGCATTAACATCAGACTATTGTGTCTCATCAGCTCCTGTGATCCTGGATCCAAACACGGCTCATCCAGATCTCCTCTTGTCTGATGATCTAACCAGTCTGAGATGCAGCGCAGACAGTGGAGATCTTCCCGATAATCCAGAGAGGTTTGATGAGCATTCCTGTGTTCTGGGCTCTGAGGGTTTTAGCTCAGGAACACACTGTTGGGACGTGGAGGTGAAGGACAGCTCGTCCTGGGGTCTGGGAGTGACTACAGCCTCAAACCAGAGAAAGGGTTGTGATTTCTTTGAGTCGGGTGTGTGGAGTGTGCAGTACAGACTATTTGAAGAGTCTGGGTTTCCGGTTGGGCAGAAGCTGGAGAGGGTCAGGGTTCAGCTGGACTATGACAAAGGCAGAGTGTCATTCTCTGACCCTGTAACTAACACGCATATACACACATTTAAAACCACTTTCACCGAGACCGTCTTTTCATTCCTTTACAGCTTTTCCCAGCTCTGGATCTTACCCAATTCCTTGTAAACATGATACCTGTGGACATTTGCGCGTTTACTATAGGTTCTGCCATAATTAGTTATTAGGCTTTGCATGTATGCATTGATAGGGTGCACCGAACTTTCGCTTGGGAGCTTGATGCGTATAAACAGTCACGTTTGGACAGCTTGATGAAATGATAGTTTGAATCTTCTTCATGCTTTTAAAGAGCCCCTATTATGGGTTTTTGAAAATTAGTTTGCATGCAGTGTGTAACACAGCTCTAAGTGAAGTGAAATGTCCAGCTAAGTGCACAGTGTTTAAAACTATTGATTCATCCATAAAAGAGTCGACTCATAGTTCCTCAAACGAATTGCAGTGCTTATGAGTCTTTAGCCGTTTCGGCATGACGTGAACACGAAACATAAGCCCCGCCCATTTGTGCGCACGCAGACCGGGAAGATTCAAAACCCCCAACCCCGCCCACAAACAACAGCCGCAAGCAAAGGTTGCCAGATTGGGCAGTTTTGAATTTGATTGTGCAGGTAAAAACCTTTTGGATAGGGTTTGGACTGGAATCAGTCAGCTACATCTGGCAACACAGAGAAGTGCACTGTGCTTAGCTGGATATTACTGGAAGTGTGCAGATGAACCAGAGACTGTGAAGACTCAGTGGTTGAGGTTTATTTCTGCAGAAATGCCTCAGCATTATAGCCCAGCCTTGTGCTGTGTTCCCTCTGAGGAGTGCTTCTGAAATCTACACGCTTGCAACCGTTGCAATTCGTCAACCATTTCTTAAAGGAAAGATCAGAAAAGACTGTATGCAGGGGCGGACTAGCCATAGGGAGCACCGGGACATTTCTCGGTGGCCTGACGGTGAATCTGGACCGCTACCCAACAAGTGTTGAGTATTTGCGATTAAAATGGTTGCCTCATTGTTTTCTCTAGCTTGTAAATGATGCATCTAATTGTGTTTTGTAACTTGTAACCACTTGTAGTGTATCTGGTTAACTTGTATTCTCATATCGCGTCTATAAGCATGTTGTAAACGTGACGCGTGCTGCTATATCAACGACAAACAGCAGAGGAACACAGGTTCACAAACGCATTTTAATCTGTAAACAAAGCGGCACGCGCCGCGTTTACAACGTGCTTTTAGACGCGATATGAGAATACAAGTTAACCAGATACACTACAAGCAGATACAAGTTACAAAACACAGTTAAATGCATAATTTATAAGCTAGAGAAAACAATGAGGCAACCGTTTTAATCACACTTACTTAGACTTGTTGGATAGAGGGTGCAGGCCTGATTCACCATGCTCTTCTCTGTGTTGCCAGATGTAGCTGACTGATTCCAGCCTAAACCCTATCCAAAAGGATAGGATTTTTACCTGCACAATCAAATTCAAAACCGCCCAATCTGGCAACTGGTTGGGGGTTTCGAACCTTCCCGGGTTTGCGCGCGCACAAATGGGCGGGGCTTATGTTTCGTATTCACGTCATGCCAAAAAAGGCTAAAGACTCGTAATCACAGCGATTCGTTTGAGGAACTATGAGTCGACTCTTTTATAGATTAATCAATAGTTTTAAACACTGAACTTTCAGGTTTAAGCCTTAGCTGGACATTTCACTTTACTTAGAGCCGTGTTACACACTACATGCAAGCTCATTTTCAAAAACCCATAATAGGGGCTTTTTAAATACACAGCAGAAACATGACCCATAACCAGGGCCACATGGACTCTTCAGATTTTTAGCCCATCATTGATTCTGTTTATTTTTGGGTGTAAATGTGTGTGAATTTATATTTTTTTCAGTTTTGAAATTAATTTCAGTAATAATATTGACCAATATGAAAATATTCATATGATTTTTTTACAGTACAGTTTGTAAAGTACTATTTTCTGTCTTATAGTACATAATTTACATGAGAGACTTGCTTTGTTTACCAGATAAAGTGGATCTGATTGGATTCACATTGTAAAAAAAATTATTTATTTAAAATTCACATTTTAAATAAGTTAAAAAGGTATTACTTTTTATTTCATAAATTAAGGTTTTAGTTATTATACTCCCAAAATCATTCCATATAAATCCGCAGATTTTTAACAAAATTTTGCGCAGAAATAGCAAAGAATGTCAGCAGATTCCGTCTGGCCCTACTCCTAACACAATGACGACTTGCAGCAATGAACCATACTAAACAAAGCTCGTCTCTTCTTGTCGCAAACAGCCACATGCCAAGAAGCATAAACCGATCTGCTCTATGTCCTCTATTTATTACTGGGCTTATCACGCCACATCTTAGCAAGTGGAAAGTGCGAAAGACACTGCTTTCTCTGTCTATTTGTGTGCACTTGCCATGCTTCTACTTTTGAAATAATAAAATTGAGTACATAAAAGATATGATATGTGAAAGACCCATATGCTTTCTTTGAGTATGACATCAATAATAACTTTTGTCAAGGTGATTTGCTTTGCACTGTGCTGTACTGTGATGTAGTGTACTGTACTGAACCATACCGCTCAGTGGAAATGAAAGAAGCCTAAAGCTGAACAACCATGATAAAGGTACTTGACTGACCTTCCTGCATTCCCAACCTGGGATGTTGTCGTGGATTTTGAAGTGCGAAATGTGACAACAAAGACCCCAGTACTGTTGCCTACCCTAAGACTGGGACGGAATGGGAAACAATTACATCTGAAATACTTCATCAATGGCTGTCTTCAGTCCTTAAACGTCTTTTAGATGTTGTGAAAAGGAATTGCATTAGAAACATTAGAAAGAGGTAAATGCTTCACTGTTTCAACTTTTTTTTTAAATGTGTTGCAAGAACCAAAATTGGAACGTGTTTTTTTTGGGGGGGGGGGAAAAAACAATAAAAAATAATGAGGAACATATTAAATAATGTTTGTTGTATTGTCTGCAATTAAAACAAGGCAACGTAAATTTAGAAATCTCAACTTTCTTTTTTTATTTGCGTATTCCATACTGTCTCAAGTTTTTCTGATTTGGGGTTGTAAATAATACAATTATTTCTAAAGTTGAATTTGTGTTTAAGGGCCTAGATTATATGATAAACTTAGTGTTCTTTCATTGTTTTTTCTGTATGCCAGGTTATTTGTTTTCACACGATCAAGAGGTCACAGAGATCTTTCTCTTGGAACTAGAGGTTTGTTGTTATTTAAACAGCTATCACTAGATGTGAATTTTACTGTGTGAAAAAAAATATTTAAATGACTCTCATATAAAAGGTAAGGATACCTTCTACTTTTATTCTGGCCCAGATCAGGCCCACACTAGACACTTACATCTGGCCCACATACCTCATGGAATGATGGCAATAGGGCCACAATTAAGCCAATGTCTCATATGAGCCAGAATTCAACCAAATGAACCAGAACTGACCCTATTCTGGGCCACATTCTGCTTTTATTCTAGCCCAGACCATCCGGCCCACACCAGACACTTGCATCCAGCCAATATACCGCATGGAATGATGGCAATAGGGCGGTCCGCTCCTGTTTGCCAGATAAGGGGTATAATTAAGCCACAGCAATATCAAATTTCAGCCAAATGAATTAGAGCTGATCCTATTCTGGGCCAGAACAAAAGCAGAATGTGGCCAACACCAGACACTTACATCCGGCCCACATACCACATGAAATGATGGCAATAGGGAGGTCCACTCCTGTTTGCCAGATATGGGCCACAGTTAAACCATAGTAATACCACGTCAGCCAGAATTCAACCAAATGAACCAGATCCGGCCTACACCTGATACTTACATCTGGCCCACATACCGCATGGAATGATGGCAATAGGGCGTTCCACTCCTGTTTGTCAGATATGGGCCACAATTATGCCATAGCAATATCACATATGAGCCAGAATTCAACCAAATGAACCAGAACAAACCCTATTCTGGGCCACATTCTGCTTTTATTCTGGCCCAGATCCGGCCCACACCAGACACTTACATCTGGCCCACATATCGCATGGAATGATGGCAATAGGGCGGTCCCCTCCTCTTTGCCAGATTTGGACCACAATTAAGCCACATCATATGTCAGCCAGAATTCAACCAAATGAACCAGAACTGACCCTATTCTGGCGAACATTCTGCTTTTATTCTGACCCAAATCCGGCCCACACTTACATCTGGCCCACATACCACATGGAATGATGGCAACAGGGAGGTCCACTCCTGTTTGCCAGATATGGGCCACAATTAA
Organism: Danio albolineatus; assembly: GCA_903798035.1. Taxonomy (NCBI): domain Eukaryota; kingdom Metazoa; phylum Chordata; class Actinopteri; order Cypriniformes; family Danionidae; genus Danio; species Danio albolineatus. The sequence continues at coordinate 4,024,816 of CAIGQQ010000835.1, forward strand.
GCCATAGGCATATCACGTCAGCCAGAATTCAACCAAATAAACCAGATCCGACCTACACCTGACACTTACATCTGGCCCACATACCGCATGGAATGATGGCAATAGGGCGGTCCACTCCTGTTTGCCAGATATGGGCCACAATTCAAAAAATGGCCCACATTTGTCTTAAGATAACTGGACCATGTTTGTCACAGCACATCTGGGCCACTTTGGGCTCACAGCCACATTAGCCAAATATTACTGTGCAAAATATCTACCAAAAGTGGCCCACATATGTTTTATAATAACTAGGCCACATTTGCACCCACACATATGAGCCACTTTAGGTTTAGACTCAGATTACCTTTAAATGACTATGCCACATTTTTGCCAACTGTAGCCCACATTTGTTCTCCATCATTTGGGCCAACTTTATCATTTTCACACGGGCCACATTAGGCTCATATTCAGATTACATTTTGCCATAAGTGCCAAATCTTTGCTTTAAATGGCCCATGTATGAATTTAAATCTTTGGCCCCCCTTTGCCATGTAAAGGTGGCCCACTTCAGGCTCACATTCATGTTGTCTGGGCTGAAGGAATACCACCAGTGCTGCATAACTGCCTAAAGTGGCCCACATTCGTATGCTATCTGGGCTTGTTATTTAAATGTGGTAACTAGTAATCTGTAATCTATTACATTTCCAAAGTAACCTTCCATACACAGATAAAGAAAGCAGGAAAGTGGCTGTTGACCAGGAATGAGAAACCTGCTCTACAGACACACCTGTTTTACACATGTGACTCAAACGCAGAATCAGGAAGCTTCTCCAGTGTCTGCGAAAGAGAAACTGGTTTACTTGCGGTGTTTGTGTCTCTGAGCTGTGTTTGTTTCTCTCAGTCTTCATGCGGTAAAATGGCAGAAGCTAGAATTTTAGTGGATCAAAATGAATTCATGTGTTCAGTGTGTCTGGATCTCCTGAAGGATCCAGTAGCCATTCACTGCGGACACAGTTACTGTAAGAGCTGTATTACAGACCATTGGAATCAGGAGGATGAGAAGAAAGTCTACAGCTGCCCCCAGTGCAGAGAAACCTTCAGGCCAAGACCTGCTTTAGCTAAAAACACCATTCTGGCTGAAATGGTGGAGAAACTGAAGAGGACTAAACCTCCTGCTGACTGTTATGCTGGAGCTGGAGATGTGCAGTGTGACGTCTGTACTGGAAGAAAATACAAATCCATTAAATCCTGTCTGGTGTGTGTGGAATCTTACTGTCGAACTCATTTGGAGCGCCATGAGGATTTTCACTCTCGTAAGCCACACAAACTGATTGATGCCACTGCTAGACTGCAGGACATGATCTGCCGTAAACATGAGAAACACCTAGAAATGTACTGCATCAATGATCTACAGTACATCTGTGTGATTTGTAAAGAGTATGAACATAAAAACCACAAAACTGTATCCGCTGCAGCAGAGAGGACAGAGAAACAGGTATGATTTTGAACGATTTGTTTGCCAGTGCCAATTTGTTTGATCATGCCAGTGCCAAACCTGTAACCACTGACTTAGTTGTGATAGTAATTGTATTTGTTTTTCCTACCATGGATGTCAATGGCTTGCGGTTTGAAACATTCTTCAAAATATCTTTGTGTTCAACAAAACAAAAACTGAGTAAATGACAGAATTTCATTTTTCAGGGTTCATACACATTTTTACTTCGAAAATTCCATGATTTTTCCAAGATTTAGGTACATTTTCATGACCTAATGTTTCATGCAATGTCTACAAACGCATGATAAAAGAAAACCAATGCTGAATAACTAAACTTTTTATATTATATTTTTATATATCATTCATTCATTCATTTTCTTTTCGGCTTAGTCCCTTTATTAATCTGGGGTCGCCACAGCGGAATGAACCGCCAACTTATCCAGCATTTGTTT
>CAIGQQ010000835.1:4033659-4057178 GCA_903798035.1 Danio albolineatus
ATATACAGTATAGCGAAAGAGAGGGTTAAACAATTGACTGTTGCACAAAGCGGTTTGGGGTTTTATCCTTGTAAATGTGTGTTTACTTTGAGCAAACTCTAAGTTTTTTGGGTTCAAGAAGGCAGATTGGTTTAGAAAGACATGTATATATACGCATATATAAATCGGACATATAAATGACGTTAGTGGACTGTGGCTTTATTGCATTAGATAAACAGTACATGGCTTTACTCACAGCTGATTGCTCTCATTTGAGTTCACAATCGCTAACCGATGCTTTTCACTATCGCTAACCGATGCTTTGAAGCAGGTTAGCTGTGTATGATGTTACAGTAACAACTAAACCCAATCAAAACCAGCCTGCCTTCTTGAACCCAAAGACTTAAGGTTTGCTTAAACTAAACGCACATTTACAAGGATAAAAACCCAAACCAGCTTTAAGCAACAGTCAATTGTTTTACTCTCTCTCTCTCTCTCTCTGCACACACACACACACACAAATATATATATATATACAATATATATATATATATAATACACAATATATATAAAACACAAGCATATACGCATATGAATGAAAACAAAAGAACATAATACCATCTGCACTCTAGTTAATATAAAATCATATCAATTAGAAAAGAACCCTTTTCGTCTCGTCTCAGTTGTACATCATTGATTACTTTTACAAAGGTCTCTACTACTAATTGATCATCTGAGTTTAAATGAAATGCCCTAAGCCCTTAAACAGAATCTGCTCTGTGAATCCAAGCTATTATTGTAACATCGCTGTCGTATTGCATTGTGGGATATATATGTTCCTGCAGTGTTCATAGTAAGCAGATTCCATCCCTATGTCATAATCGAGGAGTCAAGGGTCTATAAATTTCCCTCAGCCTCTTGACAAAGACCGCATTCCTCTATCTCTCGATTTTGACAGAGGGCGTGAGTCAGGTTTATACAGCATGCCCACTCCAGCACCTATACTGTATGTCCCAGAATGAGATTGTAACATCCCAATAGTGTAGTTCCCAAGTGCCCATTGGTTTAGGGCTTTCCATGTAAACTCATTCAGATGTTCTGCCAGTAGTGTAACGTAATCAATGACGTACATCCGAGGAAATGAGATGGAAGGAAGTTGACGGGTTCTTGGTTTTAAAATAAACGAACATGGATGTCTGCAAAGCAATTTTAAAAGGCAGCAGGGTTTTCTCTGAGGGGAAAGCCTTAAGCAAGTATTTAAAGTGGTATGAAACATTTGTATTTTTGGTCACACTTAATTCCGATGGTCCGTTTGTTGAATTTAAGTTACATTGCAACTAATTCTCATTCGATTATGAGTAGACTGTTAGGTTGGGGTTAGGGTTGGGGTTAAGGGTAGGGTTAGTGTAAGTTGACATGTACTTGCAGTTTCTTATAGTCAGTTAAATGTCTGTTGAATGTCAGTATCAACAGATATTAAGTAGACAGTCTACTAATACTCAAATGGACCATCAAAATAAAGTGTTACCATATTTTTACTTGAGTAGTACTGTATGTAGGAGTGATTTGTGTACTTTTAAAAATGTCCTGAATTTGAGTCCTTTTTTCACCATATGGCTTGAAACTAGAAATGAAAAAATTCTGCTTTTATTTGAAGGGGGCGCATGAACACAGCAGGAAAATTTAAAGTGAAAGTGTTTTACTCCGGATTCAAACACAAAGGCAGGAAGCTAGTTCAGGGCCTGACTTCTGGAAAAGAAAAACTGAAGCTTGACTGCGCTGCTGTGATTGTGTCTCTGAATTCTCGCTGTAAAATGGCAGAAGCTAGAATTTCTCAGGATGAGTTCACATGTCCAGTGTGTCTGGATCTCCTGAAGGACCCGGTGGCCATTCCCTGTGGCCACAGTTACTGTAAGAGCTGTATTACAAGCTGTTGGGATCAGGAAGAGGAAAAGAGAGTGTACAGCTGCCCCCAGTGCAGAGAAACCTTCAGGCCAAGACCTGCTTTAGCTAAAAACACCATTCTGGCAGAAATGGTGGAGAAACTGAAGAAGACTAAACCTCCTGCTGACTGTTATGCTGAATCTGGAGATGTGCAGTGTGACGTCTGTACTGAACAAAAAAACAAAGCTATCAAGTCCTGTCTGGTGTGTGTGGAATCTTACTGTCGAACTCATTTGGAGCGCCATGAGGAGTTTCACTCTCGTAAGCCACACAAAATGATTGATGCCACTGAACGACTGCAGGACATGATCTGCCGTAAACATGAGAAACACCAAGAAATGTACTGTAACACTGACCAGGAGTGCATCTGTGAACTATGTAAGGATTACGAACATAAAAACCACGGAGCACAACAATATGCAGCACAGAGGACACAGGTATGAGCTCATAAGAGTTGTTTGCTCAAAGTTTTAAACCATTCATGCACTTTATCATGTCATTTAAAGTGGGGTTTATTTATAAACTAATTTCAAGAGGATCATGTGCTTATGATTGAACACAGCTGGTACCACATCAGCTCCGCATATTGCACCAATCAGACGAATCCTGAGACACTATAAATTACCAGAGCTTTCTACTCCGGTCATCTTCGTCTTGAAGAATGCCCCTTTCCATCCTAACTCCTGCCCTTCTCTGATAGGGCGGCACGGTGGCCCAGTGGTTAGCGCTGTTGCCTCACAGCAAGAACGCCGCTGGTTCGGCCTCTCCCCGAGCCAGTCGATGTTTCTGTGTGGAGTTTATATGTTCTCCCCGTGTTCGCATGGGTTTTCTCCGGGTTCTCCGGTTTCCTCCCACCGTCCAAAAAACAACATAAGTAAATCGACTACTTTAAATAGCATCTTAAGGCAACTCTATTCAGCTATATCTCAGCACGTTCACAAGCGGGGGGAGTTCTCGAGACTGAGCTCAAACTCTCCTCTCGCCCTTTAAACGGGAGGGAGCCCCGGGCTCAAGGACATTCTGAGCTCAGGGCTCTCTCCCAAGACAGCATGCCAAATACGCTTTATTATCAATCATCAGCTAAGTGTGAACTCTTGAAATCCGTTTGTGTCATGTGAAAGAAGTCTGAAAAACATCAAATTTATTTGAAGCTATATACTGAAAGTGAATACAGTACAAACGGCTAAAAAAGGATTTATATGCAGCATAGAATCTTAAAACCAATGAACCGTTTCATTTAGTTTAGTAAAGTCACACTAGTATGTAATGTCTTGCTTACAGTGGGGGAAATAAGTATTGAACATGTCACCATTATTCTCAGAAAACATTTCTAAATGTGCTGTTGACTTGAAAATTTCCCTGGATGTTGGTAACAACCAAAGAAAAACATATGAAAATAATTCAAATTAAAGTTATGTGTAATAAAATGAAACGACACAGGAAAAAGTATGAACACAAATAGGCAGTGAAAGCCCAGACAGCAGCTGAAATCTCATTGGTTATTCAGCAATCCTCTGCCCTTCCTCATTGTGAATTATTATTAGCTGCTTCTACGGTGGCTGAGAGAGGTTAACGCGCTGTAATTTAAGAAAGCACATGCAATAACAAAAACAACAGCAAATTAAGAAACGATCTTCATCTCCGCCATGCACCAAGCAGCTGCTCAGGATACAGAGTGGTCCAGGATTATGGAACCTTGGGATCATCTCGTCGCAGGTCTTGGATCACATCCAACTTATCCAGCATATATTTTACGCAGCGGACAACCCATTACTGAGAAATCTCCATACACACTCATTCACACACATACACTATACGGAAAATTTAGCTTACCCAATTCACCTATAGCGCATGTCTTTGGACTTGTAGGGGTAACCGGAGCACCCGGAGGAAACCGACGCCAATATTGGAAGAACATTCAAACTCCGCAAAGAAATGCCAATTGGCCCAGCCGAGGCTCGAACCAGCGACCTTCTTGCTGTCAGGCAACAGTGCTAGCCACTGCACCACTGTGCTGCCCTTGTTTTAATTTACAAATGCAAAATCTTTGAGAAAAAAAAAATCATAAGAAACTTAATAACTTCTTAATCGTCATTTGAACAGGATTGATTACACCATAATCATACCTGTCAACATTAGGATGTGAAAATAAGGGATACGCCCACCATAATAAGGGATGACCCCCCCAATTAATATTATTATTTACAAAAGAAAATGTAATAGTATACATTAGCAAACAGTTTAGCTTATTAAAATTAGCTATTATAAAGAAATAGAATCAAGTTATCAAATCTCATTAATCTTCACTGTATAACTTACACATTCTGAATAAAGAGCAACAAATGAATCTCATTTATTTTGATTTTTTAGTTTGATTACATTAAATAACAGAGGTGTCACTTTAAAAATGCACACATCTATCGTTATAATGAAAGCATTCGATTGCTTTCCTAACGTTTTATGCTCATTTAGGACAAAATTAGTTGCGTTTGAAAAAAAAAACATCAAGATGGATATCTTCAGATGTTATTATTATTAATTATGTGTATATGTCTGTTCAAACAAGTACCCAAAACTCAGTATCCACTTTCGATGCGCTTCAAATCGCATGTACAGAATCTGTTTGGGAAACAACATCTATTTATCACTATGGAGCGCGTCAGCTGACAGTCACGCACCGCTTTATGACTGTTTTGAGGATGATATAGGAGGAGCGACGGCACCTGTAATGAAAAGGAAAGGGAATCCCGCCGTTATTATGTCTATTTCAAAATGTTTCATGCCTAAATAAAACAAAAGCACAGAACAGACTCACATTTAAGAGCAAGGGGCGGCCCCTGGTGGTTCAGCGGTATGGGTTGGGTATAGGGAGGATCGGCTCTTTAATGTTTATTGCCACCCTTCAGAGAAAGACTGAAAGTACAGGAGAAATACGGGAAAATACCTTTACGGGATGATAGCGGGATAGAACTGTAAAATAAGGGAGAAAAACGTCTATATTCAGTCCACCACATGATCCTTATATACTGGTTTGGTGACAGCTGTTTTCTGATGTTGATTTGTCCCTCCAGATAGAGCTGAAGAAGACGCAGATGAATCTCCAGCAGAGAGTTCAGCAGAGACAGAAAGATCTTCAGTGGCTGAGAGATGCTGTGGAGACTCAGAAGGTGAGTCTGGAGAAGAAGAGAGTTTGAGTCTCACTGAAGCTCACTGAGTCTCACAGGCTGTGTAATTTGTGATGTGTTTATCAGCTCTCTGCACAGACAGCAGTGGAGGACACTGAGAATATCTTTATTGAGATCATCCTCTCCATTATGGGACAGTACTTTGAGCTCATAGACATGATCAGAGATCAGCAAAAGACTGCAGAGAGTGAAGCTGAAGGACTCGTGGAGCGACTGGAGCAGGAGATTGATGATCTGAGGAGGACAGACGCTGAGCTGGAGCAGCTTTCACACACAGAGGATGACATTCATTTCCTGCAGGTAACAGAGATCTAGAAGAACAACATTAGTGGACTTGAAGATCCTGCAATGATAGGAGACTGCAATGATAGTTTATGAGGGCAGAATCAGCAGTTGTGTGGATTTCTGTCAGCAACTGGTTATGTTGTGAAATTGACAAGCGATGTGTTTGATTTCTGTTTTCTGTAGAGTTTCCAGTCTCTCTTAGATCCTGCTGAAACAACAGATGCTTCCTTCAGTTCTATATTATCATTTGATGACCTGAGAGAATCTGGATATCGCCTGAAAGTCAAAGTGGAGAATTTCTGCAAAAATGAGATCAAGAAAATCTCAGACAGAGGTGAAGTCCTGGAGATTCATCTCCTCTCGGAAATGAATCATCTGTTATATTGTACAACCTCATATTAGAAAATATTGTTCTCTGACTGACATTTACACTGTTCATGTCTGTTGGTTTCCACAGTCAAACTCACCAGCACTATCACCAAAACCAGGAATGACTTCTTACAATGTAAGTTACAAAGAAAATAAACAGAACATGTTCTTCATGTGGAAGGAGAATGAAATCATGATAGAAGAGTTTTATAACTGATCGTGTGAATGATGATTTGAGCAAGATATCAAAATAAGTATGCTTCAAGTTTATTTTTATTAAGTATATTTCAAGTTCAAGTATGTTTTTGTAAAAGCTTTATGCAGTAATATCAATGGCAACAGCACTAGTAGAGTGCTTGTATGTTATAATATTAACTAGGACCAAATTTGATTTAAGTTTATAATATTTTACTATGAAGAACTGGTAGAACTTTATTTCAATGGTCCATTTGAGTATTAGTAGACTGTCTACTTAATATCTGTTGATACAGACATTCAGAAACTTTGCAAGTACATGTCAACTTACACTAAAGCCTAGTTTATACTCGACACATTCGCTAGTTCGCTTGAGCGCGCGCGCTCGGCGCCGCATCTGATTTGAGTTGTATATGAATCACTTTGAAGAGATTTTGTCTGTAACAGGTACGAATGTAAAGATATCTTTTTGATCAGGGATCATAGACATAACCAGGTGATCAATAATTCTTGGCTAGAAATTGCAACAGCAGTGACAAAGGATAAAAGTTTTTGTTAAAAGGTTTGGAAAAACCTGAGAGATGAGTTTATTAAAGCCAAAAGAGGCCAATAGAGACACAGGTACACAATTACAGAATATGTTTTTCCACCAGTCATAGGTTGAATACTGATGTATTTATTACAATTGAATTTAAAACAATTTAATAGTGACAAAACTATAATGAAGTAACAAATTATTTCTTTGATGACTGGACAGGAATATTTGAACAACATGATGCCGTTTTTCTATAGGATTTATGGTGATAATGTCAGGAATGTTGGATTATTATTGCCTTTTTAGCATGAGAAGAGGACAGAAACTAGCCAGACAGTAATGTGTGAATTGTGGAGCAGCTAAATAAATAAAATAAAAAAGCCATCTGTATTATTTAGTAAGTACTTTTTGCTTTTATTCTTGCCATAATAAAAATATATATTTGTTGAGGAACCCATGTTCTGTTGTCATTCATATTTTAATACACTTTAATAGGTAAAACTGTCCCAGATATGAACAAAAGCAAGTGATGCATCAAAGTTTGATTAAAAAAAAAATCTTGAATGGTTACAAAAATCTTTATAATCATTAAAATAATTTATAAAAATAACTAGTTTAATAAACATCAATAATGTTAATGATATGACGTAGTTCCTGAAACTTTCTACTTCTCTGTTTATCTGTCTGACTTTACGGTCAGTTTCATTTGACCGCTCCCTGTCGTTTTAAAGAATATCACGACAGCGAACACGGCAAGTATAAAAGCCTTGTCCGTTTCACGAGGTGCGCGCGCAAGTATAAATCCAGCTTAACTCTACCCTTAACCCCAACACCAACAGTCTACATATAATCTAATGAGGATTAGTTGCAATGTAACTTAAATTCAACAAACGGACCATCAAAATAAAGTGTGACTGAAGAACTTTCTTTCTTTGTTTCAGATGTTTTGAGCACTTTTCATTCTTTCTTAGCTGTAGGTGCTCACAATCAGCAATCACTCTACATCAGGGGTGTCAAACTCAGTTCCTGGAGGGCCACAGCTTGCACAGTTTAGTTCCAAACCTGCTTTAATTCACTTACCTGGGGGTTAAAAACAATCCTGAAGGACTTAATTAGTTTGATCAGGTGTGTTTAAGTTGTGTTAAAGCTAAACTTTGCAGAGCTGCGGCCCTCCAGGGACTGAGTTTGACACATGTGCTCTTCACTTAAGTTTCTCTTGATCCTATGGCCCCATTTACACTAGTGCGTTTTCGTTTTAAAACGCATAAGTTTTGCTACGGTTACGCCATCCGTCCACACTACGCCGGAGTTTTTAAGCCGTAAAAACGAAGCGTTTTGGAAACGCTGAAGAGGCCGTTTTCATTCTAAAACGCTGCTGCCCCTTCTCAGTGTGGACGTGGGAAAACGGAGAGCTTTGAAAACGGAGGCGTGGCTGCTGAGATTGGCTACGTGATTGGGGCTTTTGGGTCATTGCAACCTTCCCCTTTTCGTCAAGCGCACGTGGCTAAAACGTCACCGGCAGACGGCAGACCAGCCTTCACTGTAAACACTGTATTTTCGATAGCCATAGATGTTTTATATTCATTTGTTACTTTAAGTAACAACTCGACCTCGTCGTCTGTCCTCAAAAAGACCTCTCTTGCTTTCTTTGCCATCGCGTTCATCGTTCAACCAGCGTTTGTTGACTAACAATAACTAAATGCCGAGCGAGACACATGCTTCCTGTTTATACTCGAACGCGCATGCCCAGAGTGCGCAAATGGTCACGTGATATACGTTTCTGGTGGAGGGAGATGTGTTGAGAGACACTGGGTGAGACGCTAGTGTGGACGCGGATCGTTTTCATGCTATAACGCCATTTTAAAACTAAAACGCACAAGTGTAAACAGGGCCTAAGGCTGATTTTGGACTGTTTGCAGTCTGTTGCGGATTGTTTTGACTGTTATACATTGCATTCCCTTCAAAGGGCTCTTTGAAGCAGCCAGTTTTGAGCACTTTAATTGGGCGTGACATTCCAAAGTAATTATCAGGCACAGTAGATTCACAACTATAAACCATTTTTGCTCAGAATAGTTCATTATGTATAAAAATTAGCCAGAAATATACTTTAATTTTAAAAGACTTATAATTTTAAAACAAATATAACACATAAACCTCTTTTGTAAGGGTGGACAGGTGAACTGAGACAATGCTAATACACTGAAAATGAAGAGTTTGGCTACATCAAAACATCAAAGCGATTTATAATTCCTGATTCTGCTTTGTTTTTCCTCCATCAGACTCTCAGCAGTTCACTCTGGATCCTAACACAGTGAACAAATATCTCCATCTATCTGAGAACAACAGAGTGGTTACTCGCAACGGCAAATTCCAGCTGTGTCCTGATCATCCAGACCGATTTGATTACCTGTGGCAAGTGTTGTGTAAAGAGAGTGTGTGGGGACGCTGCTACTGGGAGGTTGAGTGGAGTGGATGTGTGTATATATCAGTGTCATATAAGAGCATCAGCCGGGATAGTGGAGGTTATGAGTGTGGATTCGGACATAATGATCAGTCCTGGGCTCTGATCTGTTGTCCATTCAGATGCTCATTCATACACAATAACATAGAGTATGATATCTCGGTAAAGTCCATCAGCAGTAGAATAGGAGTGTATGTGGATCACAGGGCAGGAATTCTGTCCTTCTACAGTGTTTCGGACACAATGGGCCTCATCCACACAGTCCAGACCACATTCACTGAGCCAGTCTGTCCTGGATTTTTGGTTCATATTGGATCATCTGTGGAACTGTGTTGATGAACCTGAATAGATTATGGAGGAATTATACCCATAATTCTTTGAGCTGCTTGATGAATCAAAACATGCGAGATGTTTCAGTGTCTCTTACCTTATCTTTCTTATAATAGCAATACAGCTGAACTTTACTTTATAGCAGGGGTGTCCAAACTCGGTCCTGGATGACCAGTGTCTTGCTAGATTAGCTACACCTGTGTTTTGCTCTGTAAAAGACAATGTGGAACACTAGTGTGTTCAGTCTTGAGACATTATTACCTGGTGTTCTCCTGAGTCTCTTGAGAAACTAAGTAACACATTATTGTTGTACTTTTTTGACTCTTGTGTCTGTTTTGTTTTACCTGTTTACTAGAAGCTCGGCTTCAGTCTAGGGGTGAACAAAGCGAGGCTTCATGAAACACTGAAACAGTCGAAGCTTCAAAACTTTTCGAAACCCCACTCTACGGTGACATCTAGTGGTCATTTTCTATATATTGCACTGGAACAGCTTCAGCAAAGCACCAGTTGATCAAATTAAGGTGGTAAACCCCATTTTGTAAGGCAAGAATTTCAAGCGATTTAGTTGAGCGGGTAGGGTTTCTGACTGCCACGCAGTTATAGTGCGTTCGAATCCAGGCTGTTTCAATCATTTTGAAATCCTTTAATATCAGTTTGAATAGCTCTGTTCTTGTATCGCTTGGTTTCAACATTGCTCTGACACACGAATAAACACTTTGTGAATAAATATGTCTTGGTCATAAAACAGGGTTGTTGCTTGATCACATACTGCTGTGGCCAGAAAGTAAAAAAGAATTATTTATATTTTTCATAAAATTGACTATTTATTGTATGTTATTAATGTTTACCCTAAACCCAATCATCACAGTACTGTGAAAATATTAATTATTTTAATACAGTGTTACAAAAATGATACTATATTGATGGCGTATCAGCAGCTGTATCCTATCCAAACTACACCATAAAACAGTAACATGATTAAAATACATAGAATAATGTTTTCAGAGTGTTTGTACAAGTCGTGATTCGAACCCAAAAGTCATTTGAAGCACAGTAACAACATGCACACAAATGGTCCACCAGGCCAAATGAGACAGAAGTTAATTCTGACCCTGTCAGTCAAATGGGGATTCGCCAGGTCTCGAAGCACTTCTGAACTGATCGATGCTTTGAATCGCTTAAGTCACGTAACCAGGTGTTTCAAAACACTTTAGTCACGTGACCTGGTGGTTTGAAACACTTTAGTCACGTGACCCAGGTGTTTCAAAACATTTTAGTCACGTGACCTAGGTGTTTCAGATCCTGCTTCGGTGCAGTGTTTCGAAACACTTGCACTTCGGGATCTCAACACTGTGTCGAAACGTCAGTTTCACGTCAGCCATCCCTACCTCAAGTTCCCTTATTAATCTCCTGCTCTTGGGTTTGTCTGTTGAAGAGTTAGCTCAGCTGGGAAAAACTCCAAGAGATGTGGGTTCAATCCTCACCTATACCAACACTTCACAACACTAGAGTTTAATCATGTGAAATTCTATTGTATGGTGGGATTAAACAAGATAATTAGACATATAAAAAGCAGGCGATTGGTCTATATCAGGGGTCACCAAACTTGTTCCTGAAGGGTTCATGTGCTGCAGATTTTAGCCCCAACCCTAATCAAACACACCTGAACAAGCTAATCTTACTTGGTAAAATTGAAACATCCAGGTAGCTGTGTTAAGGCAACACTAAACCCTGCAGGGACACTGGCCCTCTAGGACTGAGATTGGTGACCCTTTGTCTATATTTAAAATTTCTGTCCAGAGAGGTCATGTTTTGATCTTCGATTGGTCTCACGCAGTCACGTGATGCAATCTCAGAGTTCAGGTCAGAGTTCACCTAGCTTGAACTTTGCAACGCAGTGAACTGTCGCACAAGTTTGAGTTTCTGGTGTCCTGAAGTTTATCCTACCCATCAGATTATCAGATTACCAACACTGTATGTGAATGGTTCAGAGGTTGGGGTTAGGGATTAGTAGGTTAGATATTACAGCTTCATAGCACACAAATCCACATTAAAAATTACACTGGTAACAAAATCTGATGGGTAGCATATTGCGTCATCGAAATGTGCTACCTATTTTTGAATAAAGGACAATCTGACAAGGTAGGACAAATCGACAAAACACCGGTCTGCCATTCACATGTGTATGAATGGAGGTCTATGGGGTGAAAAGTCCAGTGTGACTGCAGCTTAAGAGCTTGGTTAGCTAGCCCAGGTGTATCTGATTGAGGCTAGAACTAAACTTTGCAAGACACCCGACCCTCTAGGACCGAATTTGGGCACCCCTGCTTTACAGCTTAACATTCACTTAACATATAGACAGTAGCTATGTTTCCATCCAAAAATTGCAAATGAACTTTATGCGCAAAACTGTATTATCGCATAAAAGACGTGCTAATAAAGCAGCGTTTCCATCCATGACAAAATCGTCACTTCCTGATTAACTGGCGCCACGTATAAACAGTAAAAACGTAATTTGCTGCAGCAGGAGAAGCTGCGTCAATCTTTTTCTTCATTTAATAAAAGACTTGTGCCTCAGAAGGCAATCGTGACACGCAGTGAACACGCGGTGGCGTTTGAAGGTGTCAGACGCTGAGCACAGACGCTCTTGATTCTGGAGGTCATTAATAATATAATAACACAACTACTGAAAGGGTAAGGCGTTTTAGAGTGACCAAAACAACATTTCAGATGTTTTACGATGTGCTCCGCCTGCTGGTTTGTCCATTTACACACATTTTTATCATCACATGATCTCTTATAACAAAATCCCATGACCTTTATTTAATGCACATACTGGAGTTTATGCGGTAAAAGTGTTTCCATCGCAGTTTATGCGCATCTTTTTTTATGCGCATTTTCACATTTTATGCGCATCATGGCATTTCCATCAACCGTTTTTTATCCAAAATGCAAATAAAAATAGCTGGATGGAACGTAGCTAGTGAGATCAGTACATATTTCTGAGTCCTCTCGAGTAATCGGGAAGATCTGTATTATTTTGCATTTAGTTTTTATTGTAGTTTCACATATTTTTTGGATTATTCCTGTGAAAATTATAGCCTAACCTTCTGTTGAAAGGACCACTAAAGGATTTATTTAAATGACAAATTATGTCATTTAACATTTACATTTTTTTGATTATTTACAAAGCTAATGCAGACGTTTTTCACATTTATGTATGTATGTATTTGTTTAGTTTTTTTCATCTGTAAAGACATGTTTGGTCTGATGTTGTAAATCTGATTCAGTCAAGATGATTATAAATAAAAATGTGCTTGTAACACTTTTAGGTCACAATTCATGCTTTTAACTACTGGATTATTACCTGCCTATTATTAAGATATTGACTGTTCGTTAGTAGTTATAAAAGTATGATCTTATTCTGCATCCCTAATCCTAATCATTCTAAATTACTAACTATTAAAAAAATGCAAATTAGTACTTTATTAAGCTTGTAGTGTTAGTTAATGATTTGTTAATATTGTGATCTAAAGTAAAGTGTTATCGATGTGCCAAATAAGACTTTGTGTTCGCCTGCTAATGAAATACTAAGTTTGTTCATTCATTTTCCTTTGGCTTAGTCGCTTATTAACACCAGGGTAGCTAGTGCTATACTGCAGTGGTCACCTTATGGTATTGAATGTGGTGCTAGTCTATATGTGTATGGATGTTTCCCAGTGGTGGGTTGCAGCAGGAAGGGCATCCGCTGCGTAAAACACATGCTAGATAAATTGGCGGTTCATTCCGCTGTGGCGACCCCGGATTAATAAAGGGACTAAGCCGACAAGAAAATGAATGAATGAATGTTGCGCTCGATCTAACTCTCTCTCGGTAACATGCTTGACAATACTTGTGCAACATGGCAATACAAAAATGTTTTGTCCTTGTATATGAGATTTAAAGGTTGAAGAAACCCTGGAGTACTTTTTTGAGATTTTTAACAGATGTGTGTGTGTGTGTGTGTGTGTGTGTGTGTGTGTGTGTGTGTGTGTTGAGCATCAGTTTAGACAATGTTAGCAGATGTTAGCTTTAATTGTGGGGAAACCTGGATAATTTTGAGCTTTGTCAGCTAATTTTATCTTCTGGGTTTGAAATAATGTTTGGGCCGGATCAAAATCAGTGACGCAGCGCAAAACTGCAAGTGAAGTCATAATGTGCCATTTCTCATTATTATTCATAGTGGAGTTTTCTTTTCCTATGAGAAGACCCTGCTTCTTAATTATTCATGAGTGCACGTGATTACCGTAGGCCAAGCAGATCTGGCAAGCTGGGAAACATGATGGGTGAGACACAGTTCGTATGTGTTTGTTTCCATGATCAACAGGGTTTGTTGCATGTTTGGTGTCTGTGATGCTGTCAGGCCCGATACAGCAAGCTGTTGGTTTGCAGCAAGCATTTTTGTCGGGAGAGCTGTACGAGAACTGGAGAATGGGGGATTTTGTCTTTTATCAGTTGAGTTCTTTACAGTCTGTGGTTCGTTATTCACACACATCGCCTATATCCGTGCTGCTGTGTTCACAAATTTAAAATTCTCCAGATTACCGACAGGGTTAACGGTTGAAGTAGACAAGGCAAGAGACTGCACTAACTATTGTTTCTGCCTTTAGACTCGGGGATAGAGGAGGAGAGAAATCCTCCTCATAGTGTTCATATAAAGACGATTATCTTTATGATGATATAACAATTTGTGGTTATGTGTATGTGAAATTACGAATAACAAATGTAGCAGGACATTACATTACTGTTTATTTCTTTGCATTTTTACTTTGCAAACTATATAACCATGCTTCTCCTCACGGTTTGTGTCTCATTTTGTAAACCAACTGCTTCCCTCTTTTTCCTCTGCACTGCTGGCCACGCCTACTCCTCCCTCTGCCCACAGAACTCCACGCCCATCTCGGAGGATTTTTTGAAAAATTTGTGAGGTAGACTTGACCTGAAAGAGGGGGGTTTCATGGCCCTTTTAAGAGTTCACACTAAGGCCCCGTTTACACTAGTGCGTTTTCGTTTTAAAACGCATAAGTTTTGCTACGGTTACGCCATCTGTCCACACTACGCCAGAGTTTTTAAGCCGCGAAAACGGAGTGTTTTAGAAACGCTGGAGAGGGCGTTTTCATTCTAAAACGCTGCTGCGTCTCAGTGTTGACGTGGGAAAACGGAGACCCTTGAAAACGGAGGTGTGGCTGCTGAGATTCGCTATGTGATTGGGGCTTTGGGTCATTGCGTATCCTTCCCTTATTCGTCAAGTGCACATGGCTATAACGCCACCGGCAGACGGCAGACCAGCCTTCACTGTAAACACTGTATTTTTGATAGCCATAGATGTTTTATATTCATTTGTTACTTTAAGTAACAACTCGACCTCGTCGTCTGTCCACAAAAAGACCCTCTCTTGCTTTCTTTGCCATCGCGTTCATCGTTCAACCAGCGTTTGTTGACTAACAATAACCAAATGCCGAGCGAGACACATGCTTCCTGTTTATACTTGAACGCGCATGCCCAGAGTGCGCAAATGGTCACGTGATATACGTTTTTGGTGGCGTAATGTGGACGGACATCTGTAGAGAGACGCTTGGGTGAAACGCTTGTGTGGACGCGGGTCGTTTTCATGCTAAAACGCCGTTTTAAAACTAAAACGCACTAGTATAAACGGGGCCTTAAATATGCTTAGCATTTATAGCAGGTTTGGCATGCTGAGAACCCTGAGCTCTGAGATATTTGATCCCAAGGCTTCCGCCCAATCAATAAGCAAATAAGGGGATCCAAGATCAGATAGGTCTCGAAAGGTCCCCCTTAGAAAAGGGAGGGTAAAAGGAGGAGATGGGGTGGAAGGGGGGATTCTTCCAAAACAAAGATAGAGCAGTAGGGAAAATTATCCGTTTATAGTAAACTTAGATCGCTCTGATTGGATTATTACTGATTACAGATGATCAGCCAGGCATGCTAATCATATCATGTGCTCCTCTCGAAATTAGTGCATGAAACTTCACTTAAAGTTTGGGTCTGAAGTCTGTTCCGAAATGAAAGCATCAAAGATGACTTCATTCGCAAAGATTTTAATGACATGCGACTTGCATTAGAAGGTGAATATGACGGTAAATCAGTAGCAAACCTCGAGAGCTTGAGAATCTAAATGCGAGAACTTGTGATAATAATATTTGTATGTGTAGGCTGAAATCTACCCTCACAGCTCAGACGTGAATAGCCGAATCTCTATCGATTTGCACACAGACAAGAGACAATAATTAAACCACTTGTTTTAAATTCAAAGTTGCAGATCAATAGTTATGTATTTGTAAAATGTCATTCACAAAATACAAAATGACAGACACAAATGTGTACAGCACATTTACCTGAATACTTATCACAAGTTTTCACATTTACAGTAGATTTGCAAGCCCTCAAGGTTTGCAACTGATTTACCTTCATGGAACCCAGAGTCTTCAGTGTTGCCCCTCAAATTAAAGCTACTTTGCTTTCTGACAGTGAAGGATGAAGAAAGCCCACTTTCATGTGAAATGGAAGAAAAAAAAAATGATTTCATAGCAAGATATGAAAGCAGACTTCTCTCAACACTGCAGCATTTCTTGATCTACAATTTAAGGACTGTTCTGTTGCAATGGAGGAAGAAGTGAAAGCAGAGCGACTAAAACAGGAAGATGAAGGTGGGTCAAAAAAAGGAAAAACAGACCTGAGATCCTGCTGTCTAACATCAAGTTTGAAAAGTCATGAAGCAAAAGTGCCTGAAGGAGGCCATTCTACATGCCCTGGTGGCAAGTTTGCAGGTGAATACTTGTACAAATAATTTACAGAAAAAGAGCCTCTGAATATCCACTCACCTGGCGGATGACCATGAAGCCACCATGCCGACTCTTACATGTTTAGCTAGGTGATATCTGTGCATTCCAGCATCAAGCTACACTTCAGAATGTGTTTAGCACATCAGGCTTCATCTGTAGACATGTTAGACTGAGTGAGGAGCACACAGATTCTCTTCATCTCCTGTCTAAAAACTTAAAAATGGCCAAAGAACTTTTTTAAATTAGCTTAAGAAATTCAAAAAGAGAAAAAGAGGAGCATGTTCATTTTATAATGAATTTTTATTTACACAAAGCAAATAAGTTTTTTTATTTGAATATTTATTTTCAATAGTTCAACTCTGTTTCAACTGATATGCAGATATGCAATCTCAGCTTGCATCTTCATCGGTCCTGTTGAGTTTTGTACAAAAATGCACTTATATTAGTGGTTTTGCCACACTTGCATAGTATTAATTTGTTTGGAATCAAGCGGCAACCTCCCGCTCTCCCTCGGGAAGCAAATACAGAAGTAACTAAAAATGCAATTCATCGAAATTCCGCTAGTCTTGGCTCCATATGGAGCAAATTTCTATTGAGCCCACTGTTAAAATGGCCAACTTTACAGCAGAAAAAAAGTCTTTACAGCCTGGTACAAAAAAACAATTTTGGTTCATATAGCTAATATTACCTTTCATGACAACTGTGAGCGGGTGAAATTTTGTATAACTCATTCGTTTCCTTTATATTAAGTTTGCACAATTAAGGGCGTGGCCACTTGAGTGACAGCTAGGTCTTGCTGATCACTGTCACTTCACCTCAGCAGATTCTGGCTGATTAGCCGCTGATCTCATATATTCATCATATTTTTGTTTTATCTTATGTGGTTTTACACAGTCTGTTGTCTTGTGGAATTATTTCTTACAACTATCAGATGATATGGCATGCTGTGTGCACTTAATTGTGCTCACAAACCATTCACGTGGCCTCCGTTTCCCAGGTAAATGAACTGAAATTATATACTTGTATACCATTTCTATAAATGTATTTGTTTTATTTAAGATAATTTATCATTTATAATG
Source organism: Danio albolineatus (assembly GCA_903798035.1). Taxonomy (NCBI): domain Eukaryota; kingdom Metazoa; phylum Chordata; class Actinopteri; order Cypriniformes; family Danionidae; genus Danio; species Danio albolineatus. The sequence goes on from CAIGQQ010000835.1 coordinate 4,050,864, forward strand.
TTCTTCAGAACTCTAATGCACTCCAGAATCTGACAGATTGATTAGCTGTAGGCTCTAGAACAGTCGTCTGAAGCGTTGTCATACAGCATTAAGCCTGGATTTCATCAATAGTCTTGCGTTTACTAACACAGACTATATCTGAAGTGTTTGTAAGTAATTCATGTTTCCTCCTGTTGAAAAACATCATAAGAACAATGCTTAGTGGCTCAATGTATTACAGCAGTGTTTTTAAAAGTCTAAACACTTTATTGATATAGCACGCAATCAAGCACATGTGGTCAGAACACAAACGAGTCGCAGGTAATGAAGTGTTAAGCGTTTCTAATATTGGAAAGCCCGTCTAAGCAAAATGCCAACATGCGTCCTGTAGCTCCGCTCACGCGCCACCTCTTTGCCCTTGTTTGGTATCCCCAAGTTGATGCGATGACACGCGAACAAAATAGCGATGGTTGGCCACGCCTACTGGTAGCTTCTTTTGGGTTCATCATAAACCCATGGGTGACATCACGGATACTACGTCTATGGTAGTATTAGGTCTATGGTATGGTATTTACAGTTTATGGCTTTGAATGCAAATGCCCCTTTATTTAAAGAAAAATACATAGTGTTGACTTGTGACGTATGTTATGGATACAATCAAGTTATGTAATCTCAATTGTTCCGGACCTTTGACCTCAGATTTGGACCTTTTAATGTAGACATTGAGAACCCCTGGTTTAAAACATTTTAAGATGTTATAAATGCACAAAATATCATTTTAGTGTGAAATAGTTTTTTATTTAATACAGCCCTCTGCTCTCTGCTCCACAACACCGCTGTAAGATCCCAGTGCAAGGTAACAAACACATATAATACTGAAGAGCATCAGCACACTAGACAGATCACCGACAGTCAAACACAAGCACACATGATTATCTTGTGCGCCTGATGTATAATCACACTGAAAGAGGAGCACTTGGACAGAATCAGTATTATTACTGTGGGACTGGTGCGCGTGAAGTGCTTTAGTGAATAACACTGTGTATGTTAATGAAATATGGCTGTATGAATTTGACTCGCTCATAACAGAGTAAACACTTGTGTGTATGTGTAAGTGCAGGGCAGTGATCATTTGCAAATAACATTAAATGACACTTTCATATAACAGTGTGTTTTTATTTTCTTCAGGTTTTGCTAGAAGTCTGGCTTCATTCTCCGGTGGAAGGAACTCAAGGTGATGTCGGCCCCAGATCGGTGTGGTCAAATGCTGCCAGCGCTGAGTAAACAGACAGAAAGAGAGAATCCCCTGATATAACGAAATGACCAACAACAGAGATTCTTGCTGCCTCCCAACCCGCATACTATCCGTCCTAAATAGTTTCTGAAAATAGAATTAGAATGTCTCAAATTGTAGTATGTTGAAAAAGTATCCCAATGGTTCCTGGATAGTCTACTATTTTCGCAAAAAAATTTAAGAATTGAGGGCGCCACGGTGGCCTAGTGGGTAGTATGTTCGCCTCACAGCAAGAAGGTCGCTGGTTCGATCCCCGGCTGGGCCAGTTGGCATTTCTGTGTGGAGTTTGCATGTTCTCCCTGTGGTTGCGTGGGTTTCCTCCGGGTGCTCCGGTTTCCCCCACAGTCCAAAGACATGCGGTACAGGTGAATTGGGTAAGCTAAATTGTCCGTAGTGTGTGTTTGTGAGTGAGAATGTATGGATGTGTTTCCCAGAGATGGGTTGTGGCTGGAAGGACATCCGCTGCGTAAAACAAATGCTGGATAAGTTGGCGGTTCATTCCGCTGTGGCGACCCCGGATTAATAAAGGGACTAAGCCGAAAAGAAAATGAATGAATGAATGAATGAATTTAAGAATTGAACAGTCTCTACTCTAAATGCTTATATTGCCCACAGTGCATTGCGCGTTGGACGTGAATTCGATTAGAACTACAAATGAGGGTGAATAGTGTAAATAAACTACAGACAGGATGGACGCGCAAGACCAACCGTCAAATAGAGATGCTTTGGTAAAGTTGTTTGTATGACTGTTAGTTAAGTAGTTATGTAGTGTCGTCCCAAATGGAACACTAATGGGTTTTTACTAAGCGAAAATTCTAACTGTTTCCCTGATGACGTTTGACGGTTGCCACATTAGTGAAATATATGACCAAAGTACCAAATAATACCTGGCATGAGTATAATCGGGAGGCGCTATAATCACTCTCATTGGAGAACTTTGCTTTCACTGTCCAAAAAAACTAAAGTAAACATTTGTTTTTGTTAGTTAAAAAATGGTGTCCTGTGACTATACACTATTGCTGCGTCCCATTTTGCATACTTATACTACGCCCTAAAAGTTTGTACTTTTTTTTTGTGAAGGAAAAATATATACTTTTGAGTATGTAACAGAAGAGTATAGGTGCGTCCCAAATCGCATACTGATGCACTATTCTACTCTATTTTGTAGTATAAATAGTGTCTGTAGTGCGTTCACTCTGAAAACTTATAAGGAAAATATAAAAAGTGCACTTTAATTACATGGATGATGCACTTATTCAACCGGTAAAATGAAGTGTGGAATGACGGACACTTCATGCAGTCAACGACCGCAGCTTCCCACATAGCAATTTTCTTCTGGCCCAGCTCCGGGCCACACAACAACTCTTCCCTTGGCCCAAGTACAGCAAAGAATGACGGTCCTGAAGTGGCCCATAACTGGATTAAAGACAAGGGCCACACATGGGTCATTATCGGCCTGAATCTCTGCCTGTTTATCACCCTTTACTTTACTTATGCAAACCTACATAAGCACATAGACTTGGCCCAAATGTGGCCTCATTATGGCACTGCTGGCATGTTGTCGGCACTGGCATGCATAATGTCAGCCGAATGTGGGCCATGCATGACACTTATGGCACTGCATGCATGACGACAAACTATATTTGGGCCAGTTGTGGATGGGAGGTGTGTGGCCCAGATCAGTGTAGCGATTGTTCACATTGTTTAGGTAATATTAGGCTGGGCTATTTTGGCTCGATTTTTGGGGTTTCTGGTTAAAGAATAAACTACTAGCTGAGAATCGGTGCCAATAATAAACATGTTTTGGCCCAGTAAAGGGTGATAAACAGGCAGAGACTCAGGCCGATAATGACCCATGTGTGGCCCTTGTCTTTAATCCAGTTATGGGCCACTTCAGGACCGCCATTCTTTGCTGTACTTGGGCCAACGGAAGAGTTATTGTGTGGCCCGGAGCTGGGCCAGAAGAAAATTGCTATGTGGGAAGCTGCGGTCGTTGACTGCATGAAGTGTCCGTCATTCCACACTTCATTTTACCGGTTGAATAAGTGCATCATCCATGTAATTAAAGTGCACTTTTTATATTTTCCTTATAAGTTTTCAGAGTGAACGCACTACAGACACTATTTATACTACAAAATAGAGTAGAATAGTGCATCAGTAGGCGATTTGGGACGCATCTATACTCTTCTGTTACACACTCAAAAGTATATATTTTTCCTTCACAAAAAAAAGTACATACTTTTAGGGCGTAGTATGACACTCGCATACCCTGTCAGTGATGTCTAGTGTCTGGGAATGAGCTTTTACAGTGTCTGCTATAATGTTAATGTTGTTTTCGTGTGTTTACATAGATCAGTATGGCCACGGAGTAAATGCACAGTACAGTTACAATCTTATTGCCACATTAGATCGTTATGATAACATAATATACACCTTCAGTGATTTACACCGAAGATAAATACCAAAAATAACACAACTGGAATAACTAGAGCAGTCGTGATCATCTGATCTCATATGAAGCAAGAGATCGCGATGACGTGTGCAGGTGTTGAAGTGCTGTCCAAATTCTTAGGGGTAAGTTTTGAAGCCCTTCCCCCTAACCCTCGGTTGTAAGGGCCAAGGGGAAGGGCCAAGGGCCAAGGGGTAGGGGTACAAAATAGAATTGGGATTGGGCCTTAATGTCATGTAAACAATACACATGCTCGAAATCAAAAACAACTTTTGCTTGATGTGCTACAAAGTTGATTTTATTATTTATTTTATTTTTTTTAGTGACAAGGAAATAAGCAACGCACACACACACACTAGGGCTGTCCAAAAATTAATTGTGATTAATCACATCCAAAATAAAAGTTTAACATAATATTTGTGTGTGTACTGTGTATATTCTATTATGAATATATAAATACACACATGCATATACTTGATAAAATGTTGGTTTATATTTAGATAAATAAAAAATATATGTGTATGATACAAATTTTACATTTGAATATGATGTAACTACTTTGATGTAACTTTTTTATATATAGTTTTGGCTTCTATGAATGTGTTTATCACATATACATAATAAATATATATAACACACACACATATTATGTCAAAACAAACTTTTATTTTGGAGGTGATTAATCACGATTAATTTTTGGATAGCCCTAACACACACATGATCGTCCTACCTCCATGAGTGAGCCTTTGCAGTGCAGCAGTTTGTAGAGGACGGTGAGGGGAATACAGAGCATGGATGAGAGAGCGAGAAACCAGCCCAGCGCCTCACCCCACCACGGGTACACATACGCCGCATTATACACTAACCTCTTGTAGTTGACCACATGAAACAAGAAAACACCCTGCCGAGCACACAAACACACTTGTAAAACCCTCTAGGCTACTTAATGAAAAACCTCATGTTGAGACAGCATTATTGTCGAAAACTCACCATACACACTACCGGCGTGATGTAGGACCAGCACCACTTCATATACGGCAGAGGACGATAGCCGATCATACAGGCCACGTCATCCATGAAGCGATCAGCACCTTTAGATAAAGTGAGAGAAGCAGATGAGAACTTGGTAAACACATCCATGAAACCTTCTTAAATTTGAGTAAATTCAGCGCAATTAAAACAGACCTTCCTGACAGTTCTCCCCCGATTCACAATTTTTTTGTAAACTTCAGATTTGATAGTTAAATGAGCATTTTAATGAATTCCAATTATTCATGAACAGGATGCAAGAGTATGCTAATTCTCTATTAGCATTAGCGCCATCTATAATTGTAACTGAGTCAGTTATAAACTCCCTTATAAGGCTTGGCCTCAATCTAATTCATAGATGTAGAAAAATACTAATATACCATATGCCTGATAATAAATATTACATTAACACATGTCCACCAAAGTGTGTAAAGTAGGCAGGGGCGCCGCTAAGGGGGGAAAAGTTAGGACAATTCTAAGGGCCCGTGCACTCTAGGGGCCCACAGAGATCTGCTTTATAATTAATAACAGTACTATAATGTAATATAAATTATGAATGTATCTCTAAATTACAAGTAAAACAATTTATTAGAAATGAAAAATAAAAATACGGCTTATATCTGCCCCTCGTGTCTGTCGCTGTCAAATTTTCATGGGGCCCAGAATTGCCAGCGGCGCCCCTGAAAGTAGGGGTGGGCGTATCGATCCTAATATCGATAGTATCGATACCAATGTTGGTACTGATATCGGATCGATAGTAGCCTTCCAAGATTGATACTTTTATTTAAATTTCTTCTAATTACGCTAAAGTACATTGCTTCTGTTTCATGAAAGAGCGGACATTTACATCTCGTATGCACCGTAGTCCTTGTACTTTCATCAAGTGACTCAGCAGCGCCAAAGCGCGAGCACTTTTGGCTGTTCTGTGATGATGGAAAGAAAGAGGAGCGCTGTTTGGATTTATCTTACTGCAGTAAACGAAAATATTGCAAACTGCGATGTTTGTAGAAAGTCTATTCGATACTGCGGCAACACCACAAATCTACACGAACACATAAAACAACACAAAAAAAGAGAACGCTGAGATGCAAAAAAAGGAGAGAAGAGGAAGCAAATCCTCTCGACCAGGGGTGTCCAAACTACGACCCGCGGGCCATCTGCGGCGCGTAATCAGTTTAGTGGCGGCCCACGAGGCTTTTTATAAATATTAATAGAATCTGGCCCGCTGTAGAAAAATAGATGTAATTCAATAAATAACCACCGGGTGTCGCTATCACGCGCTTTCAATTAGACCACACTGAAGTAAACATAATTGATATCCACGTTTTGGCAAGCCATGGCGCAACCAATAAGAAGAAAAATCCACAGTGAGTGCCGGAAATGTCTGAGTTTTACAAGAGTTTGGATTCATCCAAATTTCCCTTGATGAAACAATGTCACTGTTCACATTAACAGAGTTTATGGTGAGTAAAATATATATTATGATTTTAAAATGTAGAAAATAATTCCATAATAATACACACACACACACACACACACACACACACACACACACACACACACA
>CAIGQQ010000835.1:4057188-4080343 GCA_903798035.1 Danio albolineatus
ACACACACACACACACACACACACACACACACACACACACACACACATATATACACACACTCTAAAAAAAAAAGGTGCTAAATAGCACCAAAACTGGTTATTTGGTCGTAATGATGGGGGAACCTTTTTTGGTGATAGACAGCACCTTAAAAAATATGTGCTTTATAGTACTTTTGTCAAATGGTGCTATATAGCGCCTATATTTTAAGGTGCTCTTAATGTTACTTTACCCTTCCGCAAATAAAACTGGCATAATAGCTATGAGAATTAGCTATAAGAACAAGTGCTTACCAATAGTAATGGTGCTATATAGCACATTAACCCCCCAAAGAACCACTGAAAAACCTTTATGGTGCTTTAAAGGTTCTTTACACAGTAAAAGTGCTAAATAGCACCTCAAATACCGTAAAGAACTACTGAACTTTTTTTAAGAGTGTATATATATACACTTTTTATACAGTTTTTTGCATCTGGCCCTCGGCCCAAAAACTTTGGACACCCCTGCTCTAGACAGACCCCCAGCAGTGCCAGCCCTGACACAGAGGTCACTGGCCGAGTCGTTTCGGAGAGGCAATGACTATCTAGACTTCTATCTACAGTGGTGAAATTATTATTTGAGTTATATAGGACATTCAGTATTAGTTAAAGCCAATTTGAAAAAAAGAAAAAAAAAGATTACTTGGTCATAGTTGAACTTGTTACTTTCATCACCAGGCTGATTAAAAATAGCCAATATAGTGAGCGCATTAAAACCTGCTACTTATTTTGGAATTAAAAAATAAAGGTTAGTAGGAAATGATAATAATAATGATAATAATAATAATAATAATAATAATAATAATGATGATGGGCGCCACGGTGGCCTAGTGGGTAGCACGTTCGCCTCACAGCAAGAAGGTCGCTGGTTCGATCCCGGCTGGGCCAGTTGGTATTTCTGTGTGGAGTTTGCATGTTCTCCCCGTGGTTGCGTGGGTTTCCTCCGGGTGCTCCGGTTTCCCCCACAGTCCAAAGACATGCGGTATAGGTGAATTGGGTAGGCTAAATTGTCCATAGTGTGTGTTTGTGAGTGAGTGTGTATAGTTGTTTCCCAGAGATGGGTTGCAGCTGGAAGGGCATCCGCTGCGTAAAACAAATGCTGGATAAGTTGGCGGTTCATTCCGCTGTGGCGACCCCGGATTAATAAAGGGACTAAGCCGAAAAGAAAATGAATGAATGAATGAATGAATGAATAATAATGATAATAATAATAATGATAATAATAATAATAATAAATTAAATTTAAAACACACTGGGTTAACATATACATTTACTTCTAACTGCTTTGAAAGCATTCAACTCATAAATCATCACACACTGGTCTCCCCTACAGAAAAGTATAGGTTCAGGTGCATGCTTTTTAAAGTAAAAGTATCAGTATCGGTATTAACGTCGGCGATACTGGCCCTGTATTTACTCAGTATCGGATCGATATCAAAATTTGCAGTATCGCACAGCCCTAGTGTAAAGCCATGCAGCTTTAAACTGCCAGGTGTTGTTCTATGAATGTCCAGCTGGTGGCGTTTGAGAACGTTTTTTCCTGCTCAGACACTTCAGATGCTAGGATTTATAATCCACTATCGCTAGCATTTTGAATAACATTACTGATTATAAAACTGCAGTAATGCCATAATATTAACTTTTCTATTGTGGATCAGGGGTTGAACAAGTACAGTAGGATGTTTGTTAGTGTATTTGTCTGACCAATCCTCCACTGATCGAATGGCTTGGTAAAAAGTGACAGTGATTTGGATAATGTGCCCAGAGTTTACCCAGTGTTTACCCAGAGTTGGACAATTATCAACTTTCAGCTACACAAAACTAATTTATAAATTACCAGAGCATTAAAACTAAGAGTAATCAGTTTGAATCAAAGAATAGAAGTTTTATGCAGCATTGCCAATTTACATTTGTAAAATATGAAGACTTTCAGGAATCTGAAAATGCACACAAAAAAATTATTCTGTTTATATATCATGAACAAGCAGCAACATATGATATGATTTTGCCAAGAACTGAATGTCTGTGAATCAATCTACTTGTTGGCATGGATAACTCTCCCGCTAGGCCTTATTATTTCTGTCATGCTAAAAATGTGGATGGAATTGCAAAATCTAGTCTTAAAAAAGGTATTAGCAGTCTGCAGCAATAGTCTTGTAGCCTTGTTGTACACACACCAACCTAAGTTTAATTCCTGGTCATATCAAATTTTGATATAGACTAGTGTCTGTGACTATAAAAAGGAAAACAATCTCTCAGTTTTTTGGTCAGCTGTTTGGTCAGCAATTTAGATGTAAAATATCTACTCAAAGTTTTTTGTTTGTTTGTTTGTTTGTTTGTTTTTTATTCATTTATTTATTTGTTTGTTTATTAATTTATTTATTTATGACATTTTAGATTAAAGAGTGGGTGTACCAAAATTGAGTTTACATTTTCTTCACCTCAAGTCATTCCAAACACAAATGCTTTTGAAATATAATAATTTTAGACAAAAAGTTCATAAAATATCATTAAGTTGTTGTAAAACCAATTCCTATGAATCAAAATGTTTATTTTAAATATTGTAGGCAGATATTTTCACTTCAAACGATTAATTTTGACATTTAGTCAGCGTTTTTCAAAGCTTTTGGTTACCTTATCACACACATATAAAACTAGTCAAGTGAAAGAAATGTTTCTTTTTGGCCCCCCTACAGCCCCCCTAAAATAGGCCAAGCAACACCAATGGCCCATTCATTCATTCATTCATTCATTTTCTTTTCGGCTTAGTCCCTTTATTAATCCGGGGTCGCCACAGCGGAATGAACTGCCAACTTATCCAGCATATGTTTTTACGCAGCGGATGCCCTTCCAGCCGCAACCCATCTCTGGGAAACATCCATACACACTCATTCACACTCATACACTTTGGACAATTTAGCCTACCCAATTCACCTGTACCGCATGTCTTTGGACTTATGGGGGAAACCAGAGCACCCGGAGGAAACCCACACAACCACGGGGAGAACATGCAAACTCCACACAGAAATGCCAACTGACCCAGCCGGGGTTTGAACCAGCGACCTGCTTGCTGTGAGGCGAACGTGCTACTCACTACGCCACTGTGGCGCCACCATGGTCCATATTAATTTAATAATAAGAAGTGCAAAAGTGTTCCTCTTAAAATTTGTAGGTACTAATGCAGGGGTGGGCAAACTCGGTCCTGGAGGGCCGGTGTCCTGCACAGTTTAGCTCCAACTCTAATCAAACACACCTGCTTATAGAATTCTAGTGATCTTGAAGACACTGGTTTGTACGCTCAGGTGTGTTTGATTAGTGTTGGAGCTAAACTGTGCAGGACACCGGCCCTCCAGGACCGAGTTTGCCCACCTCTGTACTAATGTATACTTTTGAGGTACCAATATGGACTCTTTTAGTCAGTGGTGTCTAAACTTGGTCCTGAATGGCCGATGTCCTGCAAAGTTTAGTTCCAGCCCCAATCAGACACACCTGGGCTAGCTAATCAAGCTCTTACTAGGCTTTCTAGAAACATCCTTGCAGGTATGTTGAGGCAAGTTGGAGCCAAAATCTGCTGGACACCGGCCCTCCAGGACCGACTTTGGACATGCCTGCTTTAAGTACAAATGTGTACCTTTTGAAAAGGTACCACCCCAGTGACAGCTCGCGTACCTTTATTTCTGAGAGTGTATGAATAAATAAATAAATGAAATATTTCACTTATTTAGCACTATTAAATGTTAAAGGTCCCATGCAAGTAATATTCTAATTTTATGATTTTTTTTGGTTTTAAAAAACATAAGAGGCTGCACAATAAAGCATGAAATGTACTGCGATTGTGAGTTTAATCTTCTAAGAAAATGTCCTATTGCTAAAGTTGAGACGTCCAGATGCAAACAAAACCTAGCTAGTTCATGAGAAGCCTTATTTAACATGGGCTGATTTACTCTAAAACGTCATTGGCTGGCGTGTACTGCAACAGACTGTCACCTTTTGAAATTACATTGAAACTTGATTTGATGTTTACTATTTATAAAAACATATCACTATTCCAGGTTTATATTGATTAGTTGTGCAGCACCGTTTGTAAATGTAAGAGAGCCAATCAAGACTTCACTGCTCAACTATCACCAGCTATGTGTTCATCAGCTACGAGACCATTATAAACCAGTCTGGACCAGTACAGAAAATCCAACTGGGTTAAATAAGTAAGCCTTTCAGCAGAGTTGAATTTTTGTTCGGATTATGTTTCCTAGGAATGTTGTTGCAGGACTTGCAAAAATGTGTTGATCCAGAAGCCCGTCCTACTTGATAGACTCATGGTTAGCATGTGGGCATGACTACAGATTTTACCATAGACCCAGGCCACCACCACACACTCCCAGAAGGCTTGCCAGAGCAGAGTAATCCCACTCGCAGAGTAATAATCAAACAGCTGAAACACATACATGCCTCCCTGTGCAAAGAAAGAATGTAGAAAATGAACATTTTATATATTTATAATGTATTATATATTTTAAGGGAATAAGTTCACTCTGAAATTAAAATTCTGGTTTTAATTATTCACCCTCATATCAATCAAATCCCCTATAATCTTCTTCAGGAAACAAATTAATATATTTTAGATGAAATCCGAGAGCTCTCTCATCCTCCACAGACAGCAATGGTCACAAGAGTGAGCGAATCATTGGTACAACCCTCCCTACTATCCAAGAACTGTACTTATCCAGAGCGAGCAGAAGGGCTGCCAGAATCACTCTGGACCCCTCACACCCAGCACACTGCCTCTTTGAACTGTTACCTTCTGGCCGACGCTACAGAGCACTGCGCACCACAACAGCCCGACACAGAAACAGTTTCTTCCCCCAGGCAATCTATCTCATGAACACTTAACGATAATAATTGTGGAACCAACATCACTACTGCAATACACTTTTTACACACACATACACTTATTTAACAACACACTTTACATGCCAATTTGCACATAACAGCTGCACATATAATGTTGTATATAGTATATGCCTGTACATACACTTGTCAATTTGTATATTTGCATTTAACACTTACTTTTTAATTTTTTTATTTATTTATTATCGTTTTTTTGTCCTGTCTCAGTAATTCTGTTGCACTGTAGAAGCTCGCAATAAAAAATGCAGAAATGCCAACTGACCCAGCCAAGGCTTGGACCAGCGACCTTCTTGCTGTGAGGCGAACGTGCTACTCACTACGCCACCGTGGCGCCCCTGTTCATACATACATAATAATTTTAATAATAACTCGTCTTACATATCTTTTGTTTACATTGCATAACCTCACCGCTACAGCGCAGAAAAAGCCGTGAGCACGTTGTTCCGCTTACAGTCACATATTGGCATATATTCTACATTAGAAACAACAAAAACGTGCGGAAAGGACGTGATTGGAACGGCCCGCCGCTATAGTTAATTCAGTGTACGTGCGTATCGGCCTCGGTGTACAAGCTTGCAACTTTAAACTGGCGCACAGGTGGCATAACTTTGTTTACCCGCAGCAGTTTCGTTCCTTGTAACAGAAACCCTGTGTTGAGAAGCCTTTACGATTAGTTAATTGTGATGAATTAAAGCGCAGTTAATAGTGAAATCGGCGAATCGTTGCATCCCTAATAACAGTATCAGTGCATTGTACAAAAAGTCTTTTCTACACATATCCAGATGTTTTCGGCTGCCCGCACCGCTCGCTTAATGTCAGGTGACTCACTTTCTGTGCAGCCTTCATCTGCAGCTCGTGCTGTATTGAACAGACGCACGCCACTTCATAACTATAGCAACTGTTTTTCGACTGAACTACATTATTTCTGATATCTTGGTCACACTAACTAGAGGGCCGGTGTTCTGACGGTATGCGCTACCCTCTCAGAATGTGCTACCGCTAGCTTAATCTGTCATGTTTCATCTACCAAAACAGGGTTACCACATCTTGTCAGCTTCAAATGTCTATCAGAATGAACTACCACATTAAATAAGGATGTAAAAACAGGGGTAGCACATATTGTCAGCTTCAAATATCTATCGAAATTAACTACTACTTTATTAAACAATGTAGAAAAAGGCATAGCAGCTTCAAATGTCTCAATCTGTCATATTTCATCTAAAAAAAAGGGTAAGCACATCTTGTTAGCTTCAAATGTCAATCAGAATGAACTACCTCCTTAAAGAAGGGTGAAAAAACAGGGGTAGCGAATTTTGTCAGCTTTAAATGTCAATCGGAATGAACTACCACTCTAATAAACAAATTAAATATAAAATGGATCAATTATTTTTTTTTTTAATATTAAGGCTGTAGTTCACTCTTACAGACATTTGAAGCTGCTATGCCTTGTTCTACATTGTTTAATAAAGTAGTAGTTAACTTCGATAGATATTTGAAGCTGACAATATGTGCTACCCCTGTTTTTACATCCTTATTTAATGTGGTAGTTCATTCTGATAGACATTTGAAGCTGACAAGATGTGCTAACCCTGTTTTGGTAGATGAAACATGACAGATTGAGCTACCGGTAGCACATTCTGAGACGGTAGCACATACCGTCAGAACACCGGAACAAATTGCCTCAGAGGCCGGGTTCGGATTGGTTGGAATTGAATAGCTCTGGTCTAAGGGGACTGACCCAACATAAGGGTGAGTAATTAATAACAGAATTTTCATCTTTGGGTGAACTAACCTTTTACCAGTCATCTTTAGACGTACCTCTGTTACCATGGAAAGGTCAATGGTGAAACAGGTAAAGCAGCATATTGCCACAACAACTTCACGACGGAGAGAGCCTATGAAAGACTTTGGGGGCAGCATGTCCATTATTCCAGTGATGAAGCCTTCGACACCAACAAACTGATAGAAAAATAGAGAGAGAAAAATAGTCCAGATAAAAAAAACTTTGTTGACTTGAATCTAATCAAGAAATATGTGAGCAACAAGGCCATCTGAATGTGTCTAACCTTGTCAAACACTGTTGCTAATCTACAAACGCTGAGATTAATCTAAGGCTTTGTGTGGACATTAAGGGACCGTTCACTCAGGATGTGTTCCTGCATTCCTGCGCTATTTATTAATGTCTGCTTTATGTACCCAAGCCTCACACTGACAGATTAAAAGGCTGGAGGTTGGACAGCTGCTGTGCTGTTGGTTGCTAGTATGCGTTTCTACTCAACTTGAACATGAGAATGTTGTACTTACATTACAGGACTACTTAAAAAGAGTATTGGAGAAATATAATATTAATGAAATAATGACTGTTTTACTATGTTACAAAGTGCACATTGTAATGTCAAATTGACAATTTGTGCTTTTTATGGTACATTTTAGATCATTATTTTAATAATCTGCCACATGTTAAAGAAATACACTTATTCTGATGAGCTGAAGGACTTGTAGAGTCCTTGATCAGAATTTTAATTTCATTTAAAGTTCAATGGTGGAGTTGTGAAAAAGTTGCATTTGAAACACGAATCAATGCTAATTCTTTATGTGCAGCTCCAGACAAAGTAAGTATCAAGCATTTGTTGTTTTCCAAACTGGCTTTTGAAAAAGCTTTGTAGGCTAATGGCACTCTGTTACTACAGCTATCATGATCTCTGCCTGTTTTTACTGATACTGCATTGGATACTGCATGCTAAAAGTATTATATATTTCTGATATTTTCACAGTGTGAAATTGTCCTGATATACACAGAAAATAAATTATTCAAAGCTGATTCCTTGGATTTACTAATTATTTTTTTACATTAAGTGGCTGTAAACAATTTATTTGGGCATAATTTAAACAAACAAATTAAGTTGAACGTTATTAGATTTCAAGAGTTCACACTTAGCTGAAGATTGATTATAAAGCTTGTTTGGCATGCTGTCCCGGGAGAGAGCCCTGAGCTCATAAGATCCTCAAGCCCGGGGCTCCCTCCCGTTTGCAAGGCGAGAGGAGAGTTTGAGCTCAGGTAGATCTCGAGAACTCCCCTGCTGTAATAGCTAATGAACAGATAGTGATTGCGCTTAAGGGATAACTACTTACAAGGAGCATGTCTATGGTGCCAATTTGGAGTAGTCAATTACTTTAAGTTGTATGTTTTTAGACGGTGGGAGGAAACCGGGGAACCCGGAGGAAACCCACATGAGCACGGGGAGAACGTGTAAACTCCGCACAGAAACGTCAGCTGGCTTGGTAAGGACTAGAACCAGTGACGTTCTTGCTGTGAGGCAACAGTGCTAACCACTGGGCCACTATACCACCCATCTAGGAACGGAGGAGGAGTAAGGGTGGAAGGGGGGATTCTTCAAAGCGAAGATGGTTGTGATATGGAACTTAGGGTATTTATAGTAGCTTAGGAATCATCTGATTGGTGAATCATAAATTGAATAATGCAGGATCAGCTGCAAGCAATCATCTGCACGTGATCCTCTCGAAATTAGTTTATCAATAAACTTCACTTAATTCGTTTGTTTAAATTCAGCACAAATAAATTGTTTGCAACAGTTTTGCAGACATTTTCTTTCAGTGTAGGCTGTTTTCATGACGTGTCATCAAATGGTCATATTGGAGAGCAGAATGCTCTGAAAATTGACCAGGAAAAAAAATGCTTTTTTTAAACAAGGAACAAAAAGTGTTTGTGGCTGGCTAAACTGAACCAGTATTTCATGTTTTATCTTATAATTTCCAGTCAAGTAGGTGAAATATTACGCTAATATCTTATTCAATGCTGCTCATCCATATCTTTTACCACCTATTAAATTCAAAGTTTCAAAACCTTGCATCTTTTGCTGCTTAATAGTCTCTCTATTATAGCAGGGAAAATAAGTATTGAACAAGTCAACATTTTTCTCAGAAAACAAATTTGTAAAGGTGCCGTTGACAACCAAAGAAATCTATATATGCAAAGAAAACAAATCTAATCAGTTTACCAATTGAGTTATGTGTAAAGAAATAACGCAGGCGAAAAGTACTGAAAACACGAAAAAAGGGAGATTTAGAAAGGAAGTGAAAGCCTAGACAGCAGTGAAAGCCTGCTAAAATTTGCATTAGCAGGATGATGAAGATGAAACCAGGGTGGTCAGACAATGATCCAAAACACAGCCATGAAACTCTCAAATGCTTTTAGAAAAAGAAAATCAAGCTGTAGAATGGCCCAGCCAATCACCTGACTCCAATCTAATATAAAATACAAATTAAAGATCAGATTTGAGCCATCAAAAGTCTTACACTGTGAAAAACTCACACCTGAGCACTTCATGTGACTTCATTCTCCACATGAGAGGCGTCTTTAAGATGCCATCACCAAAAGCCTTTTATATAAAGTATTAAATACATTTCAGTAGTTCAGCACTTTCTCCTTGTGTCATTTCATTGTTATTACACAAAACTCGTTTTTCAGATATTTTTATGTTTGTATTGTTTGGGTTTTTACCAAAATCTGCTTCAATTCTAAGTTAAAACCGCTTTTAGAAATATTATTCCCAGGAAAAAACATGGCGTGTTCAATACTTATTTTCCCTACTGTTGTTTACAACCAAGTATTGCCAGTATGGCCATGCATACAGAAAGCTGATAAAATCTCGATGTAAGCGCATACACACTATTACTTGCTCTTTTCTAAAAAGGGGGCCAGAAGCACCAGCTCATTTGCATTTAAAGGCTCATTCCCTAAAAGTTGAATTTTAACAAGATATTTTGAGTTGAAACTTCACATACACACTCAGAGACATCAGAGACTTTTACATCCTGTTAAAAAAGACTTATGTCCTTTAATCATTTGTTCCAATACAATAAAATTACAAAATCAAATACAAAAAAAGCACACTTAATTGAATTGAATTGCTGTTTACATACAATTAAGTGCACTGTAAAACCCAATAAGTTAAGGTAACTCAAACCATTTGTGGAAACCAATTGCAACAAACCATTTAAGTTCAAAAACTGATCCTAATGAGTACTGTGAACTCAATCCATTTGAGTAAATAAAGCAATTTGAGCACAGTAAAACCTAATAAATGAAGAGAACTCAAACCAATGAAGAGTACTGTAAAGCCTAATAAGTTAAGGCAACTCAAACCATTTGAAGAAACCGATTGCTACAAACCATTTGAGTTAAAAAACTAATCTATATGAGTACTGTGAACTTACTCCATTTAAGGTAACCTAATGATGAGATATTTAATTAACGCATTACCTTCAACACTGAGTTCAAAACTCTTTTCAAATGAGTAGATTAACTCTCTATAAATTTTGAGTTAACTACACTCATTTCGATAAAGTTGGGTTTTACAGTGTGTATAACATAACATATACATAACTTTGAGTTAATTATATTATTTAAGCGCAATTATTTTGTATGCAAAAGTAAGTTGACCACCTGCCCTGCAATACATAAACGGCTTCTCACATTATTACAGTCCCTGAAACTACAATACCACAATACAGACCATTTCAAAATGGCAATGTCACTGGCCTATAAACATTTCCTGCTTTCAGTCAAACTATTGCGTAACTGTAACAAGAGCCAATTTTATTATATCTTGACGTTAAAGCAGCTCTCATAACATTTATCAATACGTGGACCTTTTTGGATTCTCTGAAGCTATGGAAATGAAAAATGTAAAACAGGAAATACTTTAGGACCATTGTTATTGTTTACATCCCTCAAAATGGTCTATAAATATATTCAAAGAGTTTTCTTTTCCCTGCTGATGATGATGACACGCTGACTGTGTGCGTGGTCTTCTATATACAGTGCTCAGTGTAATTGAGTACACCCCATTTTGAAAATGTGTATTTTTATCCATTTGTCAGAGAATATAGGTCAGATATTTTGGTGCATTTGAACAAAACAGATTTATTAAACAGATATATTTATTAAAATATTTTATTCACTGAACATCTTTGAAAGCAGAAAGATTATACTTTTAAATTCATGTGAAATATCGAAATACAAACTGCAATATTATTATTTTTTTGCCATTTTTTAAAATCATCTTTCATATTTTTCTCTAACATAAATTTGAGCTTCTAATTTGTGGACCTTTATCTTTAATTATTCCGTTAGATTAGCTCCACATTTGGCTTTTGTACTGATTAATCAAATGTATAAGCATAAATATAATATTTCAATGCATCCTATAGAAAATATCAATTTAAATGAAAGATTTGTGAGGAATGTACTCATATATGTGAGCACAGTACATATTGCATAAGAATTTCCTGTTCAAAACAGCAATAAAGATGAGTTAAACATTCGCTGAATGCAGTAAAATGCAGGTAAATGTGCGCGTATCTGACAGTTTAATTCAGTTAATTATGTCTAGTAATATCTAGTATGAGCACAAAATTGCGAAAGTTACAGTAAAATTTTCAAGTCTGTGAAAAATATGAGTGGGTGTGGCCTCACCTGACTGTCCAATCCCAACACTAGCAGCATGAGAAAGAAAAGCACTGCCCACAGTGGTGCTAAAGGCATGAGTGACACTGCTTTAGGATAGGCAATAAACGCTAAACCAGGACCTAAGAGGAAGAAAATACAAATATTAATGTGATTGCATGGTTTTCTAGGATTTTTAAATGCCCTAATGGGATTTGGAATTTCCATTTGAAAGCGTTCTCTCCTATAATGGACTTACATTCATTTAATATGCGTTTCACAGCACCTCGTTTCAAGTCATATGATTTGTTTAAAAAGTCTACTCCACTCTGACTGGTCAGATGACCCAGTCAGTTGTGATTGGTCGAGTGCTTGCAGTGTGTGTGTAAGCAAAATGAAATAATCAGCCAATGAAGCACATTGAGATTACCAGCAAAAAGGACAGGCTGGCATTATGCAAATGTGTTATGAATCTACATAAGTATAATTGGAATTGCTGCTGAATCAAGTAGGCAGTTCAGAAGAGATTATTTCGTTTAGTTTACAATAAAATTATTTGATCTTTGAAACTTTGCAGTCCTTACACTAGATGCTGCATTAAAGATCATTTTTAAAAAAGCATAACAGGGCCACTTTACAGAAAACAATAGCTGCTTATCCACTATTGTGCCAATCCAGTCCAGTTAGCATAGAAACTGGTTTCATTTTCCACTGTGGTGCTGTAAACGGAATGCTATACAAATGCGTCAGTTGTTGCCTTGGTAATGCAAATTAAATGCAAACATCAATATGGACAAAGATGAAATATTTCTGTTTTGGGGACTCATTTTTATGAAACTAGCTATGATGAAACTGGCAGCCAGGCAACAGAGTGATGACATCACGCACATATACACTCTACCAGTCCAGCGTGGTGGTTCAGAAAAGTTGTCTAAGGCCCCGTTTACACTAATGCGTTTTTGTTTTAAGTTTTGCTACGGTTACGCCATCTGTCCACACTACGTCGGAGTTTTCGAGCCCCGAAAACGGAGCGTTTTGGAAACACTGGAGAGGCTGTTTTCATTCTAAAACGCTGCTGCTCCGTCTCAGTGTGGATGGGGAAAATGGAGACGTCTGAAGACAGAGGCGTGGCTGATGAGATTCGCTACTTGATTGGGGCTATTGGGTCTTTGCGTATCCTTCCCTTATTCGTCAAGCCCCTATCACGTGACTATAACGCCACCGGAAGACGGCAGACCAGCCTTCACTGTAAACAACAACATGGACACAGAAATGGGAGCGTTGTTTGCACTATTGTCCGTTTTAAGCGCCATTGTGCAGTTAAACTCTGCCTTTTTTACTACAACAGCTGCATATATTCGCAAGAGGCAAGCTATTGTTCGAGAACTCGCTAATCGCTCGCGTTTCAAGTGGCGTAAGCTCTATTTAGAACGTCGGTTTTGGGTTACGGTTTTGGCTTTCTTTGCCATCGCGTTCATTGTTCAACCAGCGTTTGATGACTAACAATAACCAAATAACCACACTGGGTGAAACGCTAAAGTGGACGCGGATTGTTTTCATGCTAAAACACAGTTTTAAAACTAAAACGCACTAGTGTAAACGGGGCCTAACTGTACCTAAAATCAGAGGGTAGTGAAATTTCACAATTCTACAAGAGCCTAACCAGTTTGGGCCCCCCAGAGATCTGCTTTATTAGTGATTAAGTACTAGCAGTAAATACTGTACAGGTCGTTCATATATCATATGAGAAGCACTTCTCACTAAACAGAGGCTTTATTATACACATAAACACTGGTGTATAAATGTTCATTACTAACCTTTCTATGAACAAGATCTGATTATAACTGCAGATCAATCATGCGAAATAGCCTACTGTCTGCGATTATATAAAATAAATTAATAAATGCAGCATATATGAACATATACAGACCCTTACAGTCTCCGATATGTTACCAATTACAGAAAAACTACACACAGCATACATTTAGTCCTTATTTAGGTTCAAAAACAACACGACTCAGTCAGTGCAAACCTCTCATCTGTCGCTTTAATCTTCACCAGCACGTGACCTCTGTTAGAAAGTAATTTTGTCATTCCGAGTTCATAATAGTCCAAAAGGTGATGATAATGGTTAAACGTAGCAGTTTCTTCATGTTTGCCAAAAAAAAAATGCTCTTTTTTTCTGGCTTCTCCTTTGTTTTTGCATGCGTCAGTCGTTTGTCTGTTTCTGAAAGGATCGGGTTTCAAAAGCACATCAATAATCAAGCGCACAGGATCGGGTTTCAAAAGCACGTGAATAATCAAGCGCACGTTATTATCATCAGCTCGAGAAGTTTGTTATTTCAAATATTAACGCGCAAGTGAGAAAGCGAAACCACTCGCGCTTTAGACAGCTTGTAAAAAACTACGGGGCACAGGGGAGAATCTGCTCTTCTTCTAGGCTTTGTGGCTGTTCATCAACACCACGACAAGGTTTGTTTGAGCTTGGGTCGACCATGGCTCGTTATTATATGTTTATATTATTTTGGTGTATTGTCTCTCGGCTGTGTATTAAACATGGCGGATCCTTTGTTTTCATTCTGGCTTGTTGCGCGAGCAAATTATGTATCTCTGTTAACCAATAGCGTTCAGCTGCGCGTGTAGCTTCACCTTTTGGTCACCCTTGGTACCCTTGGTTCCCTTTGCAAAGGGTGACCAAAAAGTGGTATGGTACGGTTTGGTTCGGTACGATTTTAGACAGTGAAAACAGGCCTAAAAGCGCACCATACCGTACCGTACCACTCAGTGAAAATGGGCCATAAGAACCAGAACTGGAAGGATGTGTCCATGAGCAGATGAAACTGGCCAGCATACTGACTCTAAGTAACTTCGGGTAAACGATGAACCATTAACTGAAAATAAGGACAAACCAAATCATAACCTATAAGGTGATCAGCTTGAATTGGATAAAAATAAATTTAAATTATTATAAATTGGAGTCAGATTAAATTCGGAGTTGGAAACAAATTAAAATAAATTTTAATAAGTAATATTTCTTTTCACATGTGCTAAAAGGCTTACACGCATTTAACCATCACCCATACTGTTAGTTCCGTCATAAGACTAATAGATGGACCCTTATATTTGAGGTGTAGCCTAAATGGTGTGGTAGGGAGCCCAACCTCATATTTTTTCATAGGGCCCATTATTACGCCATTCCAGGCTCATGTGGGAACACAACTAGAACCATAACTGACTGTTCTTAGAACCATTCAACAAGAATGTAAAAGCAGCTAATGGTGCTGCTTTGGTGCCATTAATTAACTGTAATACTAGAGTACTTTTTCCTCATGAAGAAACAGAGATATAAAAGAGGACAGAAGCACATCTCACCGCTTTCTGCCACGTTACTGATGTCAACACCTTGTTCAGCAGCCATGAATCCAAGAACTGAGAAAACAACAAATCCTGCAAAGAAGCTCGTGCCGCTGTTTATGAGAGCCAGAACGAATGCATCCCTATAGTAAGAGAGAGAGAAATCATCGTGGGATTATCTTGTAGAAAAACACACAGTACACAGGGTTAAAAGGGGGTGATGCTAAACTCATGCAACCTCTGATCTCTGAGCTGATCACATGCATGCAAATACACACGCACTACCGTCCCACAGGGATGATATAAGGAAGCCATAAGAAAACAAAGTTAAACATATTTGGCAGGGAGGCCTTTGTTTTTTAGCTGTGTTTATATATAGACAAAAAAACAATAAACCATACTCAATATCACTACACATACATTGGGGTCCAGAAATCCGAGAGCTTGTTCAGCTGATACAATCACACGATGGTTAAAAGGCTGTAGAGACCACATGGAAATTCCCAGTTTCTTAGAATTGACTGTATTTTATAGTACAGTAAATGTATTGTATTAATAGTACAGGTAGGTTAACAGACCTACATAGTCTGATAGCATCTTTTCCAAATTTCAAATAGAAACATTGCCATTAAAAGTTTTTTCTTTTAGAAAATATCATCATTCTTGGCCACAATAACAAAACAGTGTAAAAAAAATCACTAGCTATGTTTCCATCCAAAAATGCGAATGAACTTTATGCGCAAAACTGGATTATCGCATAAAAGACGTGCAAATAAAGCAGCGTTTCCATCCAACGAGTCAAAGCGGACAAAATCGTCACTTCCTGATTAACTGGCGCCAAATATCAACAGTAAAATCGTAATTTGCTGCAGCAGGAGAAGCTGCATCAATCTTTTCTCATTTAATAAAACAATCGTGCCTCAGAAAGCAATCCTGACACGCAGTGAACGCGCAGTGGCGTTTGAAGGTGTCAGACGCAGAGCACAGACGCTCTTGATTCTGGAGGTCATTAATAATATAATAACACAACTACTTAAACGGTAAGGCGTTTGAGAGTGACCAAAACAACATTTCAGATGTTTTACAGTGTGCTCCACCTGCTGGTTTGTCCATTTACACACATTTTTATCATCACATGATCTCTTATAACAAAATCACATGACCTGTTTTTTAACGCACATACTGGAATTTATGCGGTAAAAGTGTTCCCATTGCAGTTTATGCACATCTTTTCTTTTCGAATAAAAAGTTTATCCTACTTAGTTTCAAAATTTATGCGCATCATGGTGTTTCTATCAACCGTTTTTTTATGCGCATATCCAAAATGCAAATCAAAATAGGTGGATGGAAACGTAGCTAGTGTTACAACAAATGCTGGATTTTTTGTAATATTTCTGAAGTTAAAACATTGGTATCATGTTGTCAAATTTAATATAAACATTTGATTATTTTATTTAAAAAAATAAATAAATAAATACACAATTGTTGTTGGTCTTATTTTAATTCTGATGCCATTAAAAGAGACCATCTGTCTCAGACTTCGTGAAAAATGCCATCAAAATCTGATCTTATTCTGAATTTACAACTTAATTTTGTTTTGTCGTTTAAAAAAAATAATAATATAATTATACCAGTTCTGATGTTTTTCCCCCTTTTTTTCCCCACTTTTACTTATTCCATGCCAAAAACAAGCTTCCGTAAAACACACACAACTCCAATTAATTGCTTCATGTGGGATTCTATATAAACACACATTTATACAACAGTTCTGTCTGGTTCTCGAATCTGATTGACTGATAGCCGTGCAATGTTCTGTAATAACAGCACTCATACAGCCTCCTCACCCTTCTGTATTATTCCACCCACATAGAGTGACAGCAGATCAATAAACTCACTACAGTTTGATTAATAATGCAGCTGTTGGACAACATAATGTACTTCTGAGTTTTTCAGGTGAGAATGTAGTTGTTTAGATTGCAACTATGCCGTTTATTTATAAGGATAGTGTCTATTTTAAAGATTTATAATTTTGGGGATACAGAGCGCCGGAATCTATAGGCCTGTATTGAGCAGGGCAAAGACGGTTGACACTGTGCCACAAGATGGCAAAAGAGACCGCATAATGAGCTTTTAAGGGAGAAAAACCCAGCATAATTTAGAATCTAACTGATCAAATCATTATAAAACAGGTCAGTGACATTCTAAGTCGATCTCTCTCTTTTGTATGTTGTAGTGCTGTATGTATACCATAGTAATC
The DNA here is from genome assembly GCA_903798035.1 of Danio albolineatus. Classification (NCBI taxonomy): domain Eukaryota; kingdom Metazoa; phylum Chordata; class Actinopteri; order Cypriniformes; family Danionidae; genus Danio; species Danio albolineatus. Next base: position 4,074,213 of record CAIGQQ010000835.1, read on the forward strand.
TGGCAGTGTTTGCTTTGCTTTAGCTCATTCAGGGTTAATTATTTTGATATCCTGACTGCAACATTGAAATACTGGGAAACGTCTCTAGACTGATGGCATTTCATGCCGTTCAGCCATATAATCTTAAAATGTAAGCAAAAATCACCTGTTTTGTCACTTTTTACATTACGCTGGAGAAACATTCAAATATAATGTAGCTCTGAAGTGATGTTGGTGAATTAGCAACGGTTTCTGCTGTTCTGACGTCACCTGCAGATGTGAATGAATGGTGGAAGGAAGTAGTTCCTCATTTAAAAGGATTTTTAGTCTCTCTGGGTTTGATTTTCTTTTTATTTGGCCTACACGATTATGCCGTCGAACTGTTGTATAAATGCAATATCACACAAATAACAGTGCAATATGGCTTTATATCGTCACTGGTGGGACCACCATGCCTCCTATCAGTGCTCATATACAATCATATGGTACTGTTTTGAGTGTGTTATTGCTCATCTATGTCATGTATATGTCATATATATATATATATATATATACACAAAATTGACTTAGTTATTTTAAATGTGACTCATTCTCAGTGTTAATGTCCATGCATTATGCAAATCCTCACTAGTCTACTCATATACAGTATAAAGATGAGAAATGGTGGCTTTAACATTCTGAAATTATCTGTAAGTGTGTCTGTGATGTTTTGCTCACTGGTAACAGTTGTTGTTGAATCGGTTGTAGCTGCCGAGAGCTGTCAGGGCCCCCAGACCAATAGCATAAGAGAAGAAGATCTGTGTAGCAGCATCAATCCATACCTGCCATCATAATCAAAACAACAGCAATTATACAACCATGTCACTTGACTCTTGTTAAACATCAAGCTACGTGAGTGAATCTCTGCTCATAGTGGAATCCTCACTAAACAGCTGAATATTCATTCATTCTTTCATTTTCTTGTCGGCTTAGTCACTTTATTAATCTGGGGTCGCCACAGCGGAATGAACCACCAACTTATCCAGCATATGTTTTACGCAGCGGATGCCCTTCCAGCTGCAACCCATCTCTGGGAAACAACCATACACACTCATTCACACTCATACACTGCGGACAATTTAGCTTACCCATTTCACCTATACCGCATGTCTTTGGACTTGTGGGGGAAACCGGAGCACCCGGAGGAAACCCACGCAACCACGGGGAGAACACGCAAACTCCACACAGAAATGCCAACTGACCCAGCCGAGGCTTGAACCAGCGACCTTCTTGCTGTGAAGCGAACATGCTACTCACTATGCCACAGTGGCGCCCCACAGCTTAATATTTAAAATACATTTCAGCAAATGTTTTCCTGTTGTATTTTTTTACTTTGTACTAGTATTTAGATTTTTTTTTATTCTATTGTATCTGATACGTTACCCAATAACGGAAATTCTGTCATCATTTACTCATCCTCTACTTGTTTCAAACAAGTTTGAGTTTCTTCCTTGTGTTAAACACACAAATAAGGATATACTTATGAATTCTGACAAATTATGTTTTGTTACTACTATACGTCAATGGCTGTTTTTTTTTCCAACTTTCTTCAAAATATCTTGCCTAGTGTTCAAAAACATAAAGTCATAATGTTTATGTCTGATGGAGTCATTTTTTATTGGTATAGCAAGCATCTTATAGTTTTCTTAAATGAGAAGTTCTTAAATTTGGGGATGGAAAAGCAGGGCTAGCTCACTAACTTAATATACACATGTATTAAACTGCATCTGACGCTTATTTTAAAGCAGGGATGTCAAAATCAATTCCTGAAGGGCCGCAGACCCTGCACAGTTTAGTTCCAACCCTAATTAAACACACCTGATCAAACTAATTGAGTCCGTCAGGCTTGTTTGAAACCTACTAGTAAGCAGGTTTGGGATTAAACTGTGCAGGGCCGCGGCCCTCCAGGAACTGAGTTTGTCATCCCTGCTTTAAAGGGATAGTTCACCCAAAAAAATAACATTTTTGGTCTTCATTTTATTAATTCTACTTATTTAAGCCACCCATTTATTGCCATGGAAAAAGAAATATTATATACTGTAAAAAAAGTGACTAAATACTTAAAGCAAGTAAACTAATTGCCTTGAAAGCAGCAAGTCGACTTCACAAAGATAATGTAAGTAAAGCCATTGTAACTGCAACTGTTACGTTGACTTAATTTTTATAATTAAGTTAATTGTACTCATTTTTTTAAGTCAACTAATCCCTTTTTACAGTGTCAGACAATTTGGTCACACTTTATTTTGATGGTCCGTTTGCTGAATTTAAGTTACATTGCAACTAATTCTCATTAGATTATAAGTAGACGGTTAGGTTGGGGTTAGGGGTAGGGTTAGTGTAAGTTAACATGTACTTCCTTTTCTTATAGTTATTGTTTCTTATAGTCAGTTAAATGTCTGTTGAATGTCTGTATCAACAGATATTAAGTAGACAGTCTACTAATACTCAAATGGACCATCGAAATAAAGTATTGCCGACTATTTTAGCACGTCTGTTTTCAAATAATTACAATATTATATATTTAGGGCTTTATTAGGTTTATAAAATCTACAATTATAGTCTGTATTAAATTTGTTCGCGTCGCTTTCCTCCGGGTGCTCCCCACAGTCCAAAGACATGCTGTACAGGTGAACTGAATAAACTAAACTGACCATAGTGTATTTGTGTGAATGAGTGTGTATGGATGTTTCCCAGTACTGGGTTGCAGTTGGAAGGTCATCTGCTGTGTAAAACATACTGGATAAGTTGGCGGTTCATTCCGCTTTATTCTGATGAATAAAGGGACTAAGTCAAAGGAAAATGAACGAAAGAATGAACTGTGTAGTAAATACTAGAACCAGCTTTACTGACAACCTGCGCATTAAAATTGGACTTTCACCCAGCACTGCGTGAAATGTGAAATTTCTTGGACCTGGTTTGAAAGGCTTGACATGGAATCACCAACATTTAAAGAAACATTAGCAGCACATGCGCGTATAATCTCACCTGTGCCTCTGAGAGTTTGCTCCAGTCTGGTTTGAGGTAGTAAATAATACCATTAATAGCTCCTGGCAGGGAGACGCCATGAACAAACAACACCACCAGGACCAGATAGGGGAACACAGCAGTGAAATATACAACCTGTACACACATATTGACACATTACGGAACACATGATTTTAGTCACTTACATGTAAAAACACCTGAATCACCACAGAATTATGTTTATCGTCACAGTATGCAACCTCTTCTCAGAAAGTGTAGCACAGGAACAAAAAACAGCACGCACGCACACATCCGCTGGGAGAGCTGATAATCTGCTTATAAGTGGCCAGTGCTCTGATCTTTGATCTATTCTCCTATGTTCATAACAAACATTCATTACAATTCGGCTGATGTTTGTGTGTAGTAAGTGTATATAAGGGATTATGTAGAGTCAGCCAATCATTACTGCAAAATAAACCCTCAAAGGTTTATCTGAATCGCAGCATGAAGCATATAATGAGCATCTAGCTGTATATTATCCTACTTATTACACAGCTACTCACCAAATAAATACATAAAATATTCATCTGAGCACTTTTAGCTTAGCTAAAAAGCTTCCAGTAACAGTATCCCATTACAAATTTACAATGTCCATTATGGCTTACAAAATAACTGACAAGACAAACACAGCTTCAATCCAGCCCGTGTACCTTTCCAGCAGACTTCACCCCCTTCCAGATGCAGAAGTAGACGATGATCCATGTAGCAAGTAGGCACAAGACCATATGACCGCTGATGTCACCCACTTCATCTAAACCACCAGAGAGACGCAGTACTTTACGCCTGATCAAAAAAGACAAACTTTGTCAAAGCCAAGTAAACCAAAGGTCCTACATTCCCAAACATAATGGGGTAGTTCAAATATGATGAAAATTCTGTCAACATTTTCTCATCCTCATCTTGTTTCAAACCAGTTTGAGTTTCTTTCTTCTGTATAACACAAAGGAAGATATAACCATGTTTTTATAGTGGAGACAGGAAAGTATGGGGTGCAGAAAGAGAGGGAAAGGATTGGCAAAGGACCCGATGCACTTACTACTAGGCTTACTTACAATGAATGTCAATAGCTGCTTTTTTACATATCTCTTCTTTCAAGAGTTAACACTTAGCTGATGATTGATTATAAAGCTTGTTTGGCATGGTGTCCCGGGAGAGAGCCTTGAGCTCATAAGATCCTCGAGCCCGGGGCTCCCTCCCATTTGCAAGGCGAAAGGGGTGTTTGAGCTCCTGCTGTTCTTGCATAAACCCACCAGAGGCCGCTGAATGACACCATTTATAACAAAAACTACCATACACACATAAGATTACACATAAGATTTTGATTTTATGGTGACTTCAGCATCTTATCTGATGTGAAAACATTGCATCAAACTAAGTAAGCCTAAGAAGGTATAAAAAGATTTTAAAGGCACTTACTCCCAGAATTCCATAACAGATGATCGCAAGCCCGTGGGCTCAAGGCAGCTGGCACTGGTGTTGAGGGAGGAGATGTTAGAAGAGTAAGCGGACAGAGACTGATTGAAACACACCCGGCTGAAGTTAGTGGTACAGTTGACCGTGTTCCACTCATGTCCACACGTGGCCCACGGCAACGAGGAAGTGAAGGAGTGAGCCAGAAAATACAAGCCCCACACCAGCACCATGATATAGTAAGTGTTGCAGAAGAACACGATCACCATTGATGCCAGACCAAGCCCTGGAGGAAAGAAAGACACTGCCCTTCATACAATTCCTCTGTCATTTATCTTGCGATCGCAGAATTTAAAGCGAAATAAAGCAAATGTAGCAAGATTTAGAGGAGCTTGTGATTTTTTAAAATTTTCCACAGATTTATTGGTAGCTAGATGCACCGCATGACATTATCGCAACATGTATTTAGCCAAAGACTGCTTGAAGTAGGCTGTGTGCATTTTAATAGAAACCAAAACATTCTTTATTATTGTCATAATTTGAGAGAATTAAGCGCTCAAATACATGTCCAGCATGCATATGTTGATTTGTTTTGATTTTTGATAGCAACCTGTCATTTGAAGGACAGATTTCAAGCACATGTAAAACTGTATTTTTATATTTAAAAAATGTTGCCAAACTTCGACAAATGCTATCAATGTCTGATGCGGAAAAGCTTATTCATGCTTTCATGACCTCTAGATTAGATTAATGTAATGCATTACTAGGAGGTTACCCTGTTGGCCTAATTAACAAACTACAGCTAGTTCAAAATGCAGCTGCTCGAGTGCTTTCTAGAACAAATAAATATGATCATATTACTCCAGTTCTTTCATCATTGCATTGGCTCCCTTTTAAATTTTTACATTTTTAAGTTTTACTGACTACCTACAAAGCCCTGAACGGCTAAGCTTCCCAGTATTTGAGGGAGCTCCTGGTTTATTATAGCCCATCACGTCCTCTACGCTCAATTAATTCTGGACAATTGATTATTACCATTTCAAATCAACTGTAGGCGGTAGATCTTTCTCATATCTGGGACCTAAACTGTGGAACAGCCTTCCTAACACAGTTCGGGAAGCAGATACACTCTGTCAGTTTAAAACTAGATTAAAGACACATCTCTCTGCATTAGCATACACATAAAACACAAATGCTATTGAAATCCAAATTCTCTAAAGGATTGTTTGTCTGCATTATCTTCAGTCTTCAGTGTTTGAACTCTCAGCAGGGAATATTAAACCACACTGAACTGAGCTAAATTGAACTTCAACACTAAAAACTGGACTGACACAGTTTCAATTTATTACAATCCATGTGAAGCTGTTTTGCCACAATCTACATTGTAAAATCGCTATAGAAATAAAGATTAATTTTATTGAATTTAAATGAATTTTATTTATTTGTACATTTGTGGATCTTTCCCCGTTTGTTTGTGATGGTTTGCTCCACTTACCATTGGACCAATTTAAGCTATTATTAAGGGGGTGCCTTTGTAGTAAAAAAGATGAAGCAACACTATTTTTAATCAGAGTTTTATGTTTACTGTGCAAGTGCACTCAGTAAATAAAAAACTATTTTTGTCTATTATTTGCCTGACTGATTCTGAAAATGACTGATACTACAGTTATTATACTTAA
>CAIGQQ010000835.1:4080743-4100878 GCA_903798035.1 Danio albolineatus
TGTTTTTTTTAAAGATAGAGATGAATAACAGTAAAGAAAGGGTAGCGATTTGTTTCACTTGTTGTTCACATGGACATGAAAGTTAATCAATTACATTTATAAAATAGTATAACAAAGTAATTAAATGTGTTCAAATAAAATGCATGTTAATAATACTTGGTTCATCTAAAACTAAATCTTCCAATAATCTGTTTTAAATAAATTTACCATTAAATGCCTAGTTTTATGAAATAAATAAAATAAAATAAAATAAAATAGAAATCTATAATATTACCATTTGTCTTCATAATGTCATTTACTCATTTACTTAGATCTCTTGTAGTGTGTGTGTGTAGTTTAAATTTTTGAGTCACTCATACCTTTACGTTTCCATCTTTAATACTCTCAATGTTCACTAGACATACATTACAGAGCACAATGTTTGAGTTCAAAACATGAATACATGTTTAAGAATTTTCAGTGTACAATCTCACAGCAATGTAAAAAATGCCAGCCTGATCTTACGAGAAAACGTAAGTATTTTACGTTTGGTCAGTTTAGTGGCTAATTCGTTTGAATTTGTATGAGTTCAGTCGTATGAAAATGTTTGATTTTAAAAAGAGGCGTGACAAACCCCACCCCTAAACCCAACCGCCATTGGGTGATGAGCAAATTGAATTAAATTGTACGAATCAGATTGTACGAATTCATACGAATTTATTAAATCAAAAAGTTACCAACTGCCGTGAGATTATGTTGGAAATGCCCCACATTTTGGCTATTTTTGGGCAAAGGTCACCAAATCTGGGATTTTAGACCACAAAAATAATATATAATCTATATCACAAAATCCTGGAGGGACTGAACACCCTCATCCAGTACATTCCTTGACAGTACTAAAATCAGACACGATCAATATTCTGTTTTGGCCAATACAAATGAAAGATGATCGCTGACAGATCTGTTAACTAGTGGCTACCAAGAGTTTGAGTGCGTTCAAACACATTTAGCTGAAAAGAATACTCCACCTTTAAAAAGAGGTGCAATGTTCCATGTGGCAACCCCTCCCTGTTTCATGAACTGACCCAGAGCAATCTCCAGGAAGAACACCGGAATACCACCAAAAAACACCATCAGGATGTAGGGGATTAGAAACACACCTGCAACACACATCAAACGGGAACACTTGTATAAGTGAGCACACTTATTACAGAAAGAACACATATAAGTGTGAATATTATGTTTTGGGAAACCGAAAAGAAACGTGTTTTAATTTATTTTAAATGCAATTACTTGAACTTTAGAGTGCTTTTTGAACCACAGAACATAAGTAACCATATACTGCTTTTATAATAAACTAAATTGTACTGCAATGCAGTAAAATCAACCAAGGCTCATTCTGAAATGGTTGTCCCATGTACATCTCTGGAAGCCGCGAAATCCTTCCCGGCAGGTACGCATTTTTGCACTTTTTGCTTACGCAAATCCATGAGAGGCTGCTGTGTATGCTTTTTACAATCTCAAATATATCTTATATTAGATATTTTACACAACTACAAACGCACATTCGTAATAATCTTTGCTGTGGACCCCTTAGTTATGAGCACTATCTCTCTTCCTCAGGTTTTACGCCAAGCGGATTGATTTTTAGCAGCTGATGATGCGATGCACTAAACATTCTAACCACACCAGTGCGATATGCTTCAGGGAACAGCCAACACATTGGTGCTATCGTAAATTGTGTTATTATTCACGATTCCTCTGTGTACCACTAGAAGGAAGTACACCAATTTGAGAACAACTGATTTGGAAAATCTCTGGGCGAACATCAACAACCTACCTTCTTTTTTTAAGTTTGGTATTGTAATTACTAATAACTGTGTTATAAAGTTTTCTCTTCAGTGAATATTACGTGATGTACTTTAACGAGCATTCATATGTCATGGTGTGGTTTTCGAGGGCAATTTGCAGGGTGAGATGTAGGTTTTCAGTGCTATCAGGCTAACGTTAGCATGTTACGAGATCTCCCATCGCACCTTTAATATGCATCGACCTTAGTGTACAAGCTTTCTCTGTTTGGCATTTTTAGCATATACGAATACGATACAAACTAGGATATCATATTTTGAACTTTAGTTGATGTGTAATGTAGCTGTGTGAACATAAACAACATCTCTGATTGTAAGAGGCTCATAGTTCGATGCAAAGAGAGACATTGGCTTTTACAGAGTTAGCTTAGCAAAACCTACAGCAAACAAAGTTTGAGGACTACAAAAAAATACTTTCGGGATAATGATGTCATAATTCTTTTAGGTTAAGCGCATTCACTGCGTGCAGCAAAGGGATGTGGCCAGAGGCACTGTAATGTTAGAGCAGAGAAAGCTAAAATGGTGTCCAAACATTGCTTTTTCCACAGAGCTTCTTCTGTTTCTGTACTTGGACCTCCATAGGACTGCACTGTAAAAAATGCCCGTAGTTTTCACAGTAAAAGAATGTAAAAGAGCGAAGGTAAAAAACTGTAAATTATAAAGCATGAAATTTCAGTTAAATTAACAGTTAAATACTGTTATTGTAAATACAGAAAAAAATGGCACTTTTTACATTATTGGTTTGCTAAAATTACATTATTTTACCGTAACGACCGTTAAAACAACGATAAAGTTTGATGAACCACTAAAAAGTAATTCACTGTATTTTCTACAGATGCATACTGTTAACGGTAGATTTCTGGCAACCACAGCTGCCAGTTTTTACCATAAATTTTACGGTTCTCTTAATTATACCGTAAACTGAAAAACATTTCTACCGTGTTTTTAACGATAGATTTCTGGCAACCACAGCTGCCAGTTGTATAACCATAAATTTTACGGTTCTCTTAATTATACCGTAAACTGAAAAACATTTCTACCGTGTTTTTAACGGTAGATTTCTGGCAACCACAGCTGCCAGTTGTATAACCATAAATTTTACGTTTCTTGCTAGCGTAAACTGAAAAACATTCTACCGTATTTGTAACGGTAAATTTCTGGCATCCACAGCTGCCATTTTTTTACCGTAAATTTTACGGGATTTTTTTTACAGTGTGGACACAAAGAGAGAAGTGCTTATGGTAGCACTTTATTTCGATGGTCCATTTGAGTATTAGTAGACTGTCTACTTAATATCTGTTGATACTGACATTCAACAGACATTTAACTGACTATAAAAAACTTTGCAAGTACATGCAGTGTTCAACACTAAGGATTTTTTCTACTGGCGCGATTGGACCAGTGGTTCAGATATTTACTTGCCCTGCCAAATTTTTCACTGGCTCCACCAAAAAAAGAGAAGAAAAGTTAATTGCTATTTCTTAGCAACATATTTTAAATAATGTGTCAAAAATAATTTCTAAAAATTTTAAAGGAAATGTGCAGGTGTTTTTATTGCAAAACAAAACCTGGCTGACTTAAAAATGACAGCAAAACATCACAACACAGACATTTTCTTTTAGCCTCATAATTTGATGTTGCCGTCATGTTGTCGTCTCTTCGCTGTGTTGGTTTTCAGGTTACGGAAAAAAATAACGTGCTCACAGTATCCAATCAGATAAGAGGAACCAAAAAAGCAATATGGTATTTACGACTTCACAGAGAAGGTAGCATTCGAATACTTGAAAGCCCAAACTATTTCTTGATTTTAAGACAATATATGCATGCGATTGACAAATAGTCGCAGGCAAATTAAAGTTTACAAGGCAGCAGTGGCCTGATCAGGCCAGTAACGTTTCTGTCTATTGTCCCGAGCATCTCTCACATTGTCCCCTGGCCATCGGGCAGTCCTTATTGTTGAGCCCTGACATGTCAACATACACTAACCCTACCCCTAACCCCAACCCTAACCCCAACCTAACAGTCTACTTATACTCTAATGACAATTAGTTGCAATGTAACTTCAATTCAACAAACAGACCATCAAAATAAAGTGTGACCGTGCTTACAGTTTAATTTAATTACATTCCAGAGAATTATAAAAATGTATATCTAGATTTTTGAAAGGCCATTTACAGTTACACTGACTGACATTATTTACACAGCAGAGGCAAAGCGTGTGCTGGTAGAGGCGTGACGCTGCCATTATGTTAGCTGACCAATCAGAGCCTCTCGATCATCGGCTTTCGGAGGAAAAAGGAAACATGAGAGTCGTTTTCATGTTAGATGAGTAGCTGTATATAATCAAAGTAAGATATATGAACAAATATAGTGACTTTTTTTTACAAATGAAGCATTTGATTGCTTTGCACCCCATAAACACAACCAAGCCTTAAAAATATACTCTGGACCACCCCTTTGAAATGAGCTGAAGCATCACATTTCTTGAGGTTTTGGGGATCAACTCAAATGTTTTATGTTCAATCTACTTACATTTGTAAAAAAAATGATTTCTAATTTCTTCATGATGTTCATTCTTACAGTGTAAGAAGATTCAAAATTAATACAATTTTCTCATTTTTAGTAAACTCACATTTATGGGGGTGTAAACTCCTAAATAGTATTTGAGAATGTCAGAAAAATATCACAAGACAGCACATCACCACAAATCGTGTTGTTTATGGACAGATAAAGAATGCAGTTGTTGAGTATCAACTCCACACAACACAATTGTCACTGTTCTTGAGATGTCGTCTGAATCCTATTACACTGGCGCTGACTTATTGACATGTTTCTGCTGGCACAGAAATCAACAGTAAAAGAAGAACAAAAAAGCTGATAACATACATCACCACCTACGTGCGTCAGAAGAGCTGCGCAGATGGTTAATGTTACGATAGAGGGAGAGGAGAACAAAGAACAGAGTGTCACTTATTCAACCTTTGATAAACTCAGGCCCTGACTATTAGACAGCCATTGTCCTTCCTCTTTCTTCCTGTCTGTCAGGCCCACGTTTATATTTCTCAACGCTTTGACCTTCCAACTTATCTCAAACAGCAGACACTTTATTACATTTGATTTGTTTTAGTCTGCTAGACCCGTTCAGCGCAAGGACAAGAACTATCAAAATAAATAGGAATCATTCTAAATTTATAATAATATCAGAGCCCACACAACTATAATGATAACGGCACAGAGGAATGATGTGTTTGGAATAACTTTGCCAATGCCAATCAGAAGTCTAAACAGCAGATGAAAATGTATAATGATGTTGGGTAGCACTGTATTTTGATGGTCTGTTTGAGTATTAGTAGACTGTCTGCTTAATATTTGTTGATACTGACATTCAACAGACATTTAACTGACTATAAGAAACTTTGCAAGTACATGTCAACTACACTAACCCTACCCCTAACACTGACCTAACAGTCTACTTATAATCTAATGAGAATTAGTTGGCATGTAGATGCATTGTAACTTAATTCAACAAACGGACCATCAAAATAAATTGTGACCTAATGTTGTTGTTATAATTGGGAACCATTTTGAGGCATGTAAACCAAGACAATGGTCCCAACAGCGTGATCTCACGAGAAAACGTAAGTATTTTACGTTTTGGCAGTTTAGTGGAGTTCAGTCGTACGAAAATGTACGATTTAAAAAAGGAGGCGTGGCACCTAACCCCACCCCTAAACATAACAGTCATTGGTTGATGAGCAAATCGTACTGAATTGTACGTATTAGATCGTACGAATTCATACGAATTAGCCGCTAAATGAAAAGTTACGAATTGCCGTGAGATAGCATTGTTCCCAACGTATGTCCTGTTTTACATATTTATTTTCAATAGCTTCTGTAAATAAAAAAGGAGCCACATATTGATGAATAATATGATAGCTGTTTTAACTTTAAGTTATGACTGAATTGACTCTTGTTACAGTTATAGTTTGATAACTAGCAGGTAATGTGCATGGGCCAATGACATCACCACATTGAAATTATCTATAGTTAAAGGGATAGTACACCCCAAATTGTTTATTCTGTCATCATTTACTCACTCTTGATTTGTTCCAATCCAGCTTGAGTGTTATGGACCCTTTCACATTTCTGGGACTCTCAGAAGCGGAAGTTGGATCGTAGTTGGTAAACTTAAGAGTGCAGTGAACAGGAGAGTACAACAATCACATTTGCTGAAGTACCCAGAGGTGGGTTGCAGCTGGAAGGGCATCCGCTGCGTAAAACATATACTAGATAAGTTGGCGGTTCATTCCGCTGTGGCGACCCCAAATTAATCAAGGGACTAAGCTGGAAAGAAAATGAATGAATTTGCTGAAGTAATAAAAGAAAACATACATAATGGTGTTATCAAGACTGTCAGAGATAGAAAAAAACAGTGAAACGTGTGAGACTAGGGCTGGTTGATTGATCAAACAGCAATCGAAATTGATATTCAGAACCTATAATTGATCAAATTTTCACAGGTCGTTTTTTTCAGTTACTTTGCCTACCACATGTGGAGTCACGTGACCAAACTCTGTTAGCCACACTTTGCAACCACATCTGATCTCTGATCAAGTAGGACGATGGGCCTATTCTTGGGCCTTATTTTGTACATAGACAATGATTGAAAGCTGCACTGAGATGCCTTGAGACAGCATATTTTTCATTACATTAAAATTAATATTTACATTAAAATATTTGTTTAGAGAAGATGCAAGAAATGCACTGTTTGAAGTATTATTTAAAGGATATCAAGTTATTTTATTTAGAAGAGATGCTGCTGATTTTTTAATTTGAAACTGAAACACTAAAAATAAGTGATTTTCTTTCAAAACTTGCAGGTTATTTATCTCCATTTTTTTAAAATAAGAAAACTGTCCATTTAAGCCAAATGTGTTTTGATTTTAGCTGTTCAACGTTGATGCTCAATGAATAATCATAGATAGTAGATAGTGTGTGCTTCCTTCAATTACTTTAAAATCCGTGTTGGAGAAGGTTTCCTCCGTTTGCTCCGTTTTCCCCCCACAGTCCGAAGACATGCGCTATAGGTGAGTTGAGTAAGCTAAATTGTCTCTAGTGTATGTGTGTGAATGAGTGTGTATGTATGTTTCCCTGTGATGGGTTGCAGCAGGAAGGGCATCCGCTGCGTAAAACACATGCTGAATAAGTGGATGGTTCATTCCGCTGTGGATTAAAGGGACTAAGCCGACAAGAAAATGAATGAATGAATGCACCTTTCATTCAGAACACTCTGACTTGTAATATGTGACCATGTTTACTGTACAAAACCTGTCAGTGAACTATGAAGGCAAAAAATAAATAAACAAATAAAAAAAATAATCGTTCATTAATCATAATCAAGTTCAAATGTTCAATTCATCGAGATTTTAATTTTAGGCCAAGTCGCCCCAGCCCTATGTGAGACTGATACTGACAGACAGAAGAGAAAACAACATCAAATTTACTGTCCTCCCCACTGCATTACAAACACCACAACAAATGGTAATTAATGTTTTGTGATTTGATGCAAAGACGATATAATACATACGTGAATACATTTAAATGTACATATGTTTTTCTAAATCAAAATATTAAAACTTTCAAGGATTTAAGATTATGATGACCGTTAAATGTGTCAGAACAGTCTTGTGAAAAGGGTCCATTGTTCACAAGCAAAGATATTTAAAAAAAAAAACGGTAACCATCAATATGAAAATCCTGAGGAAAATAATTTGTTTTGTTTTTATTTCATTACACTGGCTATGATCACTAAATAGCTAAGCTTTGATAAGATGTATTACATGAGCTGGATTCACTGGTCAGATAAAATAATAAATTATATTACATAAAACAAGGCTCGAAATTGTGACCGTTTTGGTCGCATATGCGCCTGAAATTGAATCTATGCGACCTCAAAATACATTTGGGAGCATTTGTGCGAGTGCATAAAATTGTTGCGTGCGACCGGTTTTCACTGCTAAATGTTCACCGCATGCACGGATTTAGGACACATTCATGCAGAACGCATCTTTGCACTTGAAAGGCAGCGCTCAGGAACTGTTTAAAACTGTTGTCATGTCAACTTGCTGCAGTAAACAAAGCCTGCAATGCTTGCCCCGCCTTCGCGCTCTTTTTATTGGCCCACTGCGCTAGAACTGATCGCGAATGGATTGGTTTAAATCAGCTGTCAATCACTCAGTCAACGCCTTCTGCCTTCAGATGACAGGAGAGCTACAACCGCGAAAATGTAAAGCGCTGAGGATGAGCATGACAACAACACGATCAGATTTTGTGTTAGAAAACACCTAAAGCAACAAATAATGGCACATCTGATTACTGATAATGTGGTGAATGTTAATCCACAATCTACATTTGTCGAAGAGTGCATAAAAGACTTCCACTGGCTTCAAGTCCGCTATGAAAATAACTAAAGCATTCACTGTAAAGTCTGTGGAATGGAATCTTCAGGTAACTGTCTGACACAGCTACACATTTTAAGCACAAGATGTTCTGTTTAATCCTTCATTTAATCGCTAGATGCTGTCAGCTGTGCAGCTAGAAGTAAAAGTTAACACCACGTACACCATCGCAAAAGGGCTTGCATGGACTAAGATTAAACTAATATTGCAGCTATATTGCGCTTATTGCTATTAAAATGACGTATACAAATAATAAGGTATATATCAAAAGCAACTGTGCAATATCAGACATCACCCGTGAGAACACAGCACGTTAACAGACTCATTCATGTCAAGTAGTGCGTGCAGGGCCGGTGAGCGGTCCGTCCATGTATCTTTTGGTCACTCAATTATGTTATAAAAATGTATTTTCTTGTGATAACGGGATTTCATTGAGACATATTTTCCGCACGCAAGCATATTTTTTTTTTTGCTTGTTAGTTTTGATTAGTGTTGATTTAAAATACAATAAATCTGTTTATATAAAACTTAGCAACGGTGCTCATAATTGGTGGGTGCGACTAAATTTTGTCTGGTGCACCTAAATTTTTTAAGCTAGAAGCACCAGTGCTACCAAGCAAAAAGGTTCATTTCAAGCCCTGATTTATGTTGTTTTTATTTCATTACACTGACTATGATCACTACATAGATTGCTAAGCTTTGATAAGATGTATTACACGAGCTGGATTCACTGGTCAAATGCACTAAGAAATTATATAAAATTATATATTATACTATACCTACAGTTATCGTGGTTGGTGTGAACAAGCTTTTAACCATGACTTTTTGGGGCTTCGTCTACAACATTAGCGTCCACACACTCGATTTCAGCACTTAAGACTTTAAAGGTCCCACGAAATTAAAATAAAGTTTTTCATATATTGGTATAAGTATTGTTCATTTTTAAGATATCTATAAGCTAATGTGCTCCAAAACAGTGACAGAAGACAGTGACGGTTTTATATTTGCATTTAGAAGATATAAAACTGATAAACATGTACTGTAAAGCTTGTAGTTTGTCACTTCTGCCTTTTCTCGTCAAATCATAACCAATCAAACGCTCTCTAGTATCTGACATGCCCCACCCCCTTAAGACGCTTCTTGTTCACTTTTCATTTGATGCACTTGAGCTCAACCACTCTCACCGGCAGAGCTGTGATAAAAACAAAACGCTATTGGCTGTCTTTTTAAAAAGGGGAGGAGCTACACTGCCACCCTCTCGTTACGTTTTGGCTAATATTACATCAAAATACATCGAATAAGAACGCACATTTCAAAGCACCACACAGAACGTTTAAGACTAGACTACATGCATCTATTTGGTGATATTTGATTATATGTGCTGGTATAAATATCTCACCTCCTCCATTCTTATAACAGAGGTAAGGAAACCTCCATACGTTTCCAAGGCCAACAGCGAACCCAACACAGGACATAATGAAATCCATCTGTCGGCTCCATGTTTGTCGATCCGACTGCCCTAGTTCTGCTGTAGGATCACCTGTGTCCACCAGACTGGCACAAACACTGGGCTCAGCCACGTCTGTATTGGAGCCCTCAGTCTCTGACACCAAAGGACGGGCGACTTCTGCATCCTCCTGAGACTCATCCTCACAAGAGCCACCATCATCTAAGAAAGAGAGAGAGAGAGAGATCGATGATTTAAAGACCGCAGGATTTCAGCAGATAGTGTGTAGAAAAGTTTAAAACCTGATGTATCACAAGGTGTATATTCCATACAGTGCCCAGCATAAATGAGTACACCCCTTACTTTTTATCATTTTTATTTATTTACTATAATAAATATTTTTTAAATATATATTAGATTAATACTTTCTCTAGGATGCTTATAATAAAATGAGCATGTGTGTTAATTAAATGAGTTAGTACTGAAGCCAAAACTGGAACTAATCTAACAAAATAACTCCACACAGGCTCATTCTGAAAGCGTAGTCCTGTGTACGTTTCTGGAGGCCGCATATTATGTAGTCAGAGGTACGCATGGCTGCGTTTCATTTTTTAAAGGAACGCTACGGGGCAATATGACGCCGTTCCTTTTCGTGCTTACCAGCTGACTGCTTAACTCCATGTGGACGATTTTCACGCTAGTTTGTCCTGTAAGCTCACCATGTACGTCGTCGGACTTGAGACAAAGAGAGGAGTTGACCACAACGACGGAGTTCGAGTAAGGTGAAGAGCGGTTCCAGAAAGCAGGTACGACAAAAACAGAATCCAAAAAAATAAAATAAACCAGTAAATAACAGGGTGAGAATGTGGTAAAATCTGAAACGTGGTAAAAATGAGACAAGGGCTTTTCTTTTTTTCTGAATTGCTTTTTTTTTTTTATTGTTGGTTGGGATTAGGGAAGTGTGTGGGTGGGTCAGTCCATAACATTTTGGTTAGGTTTAGAGAAGGAAGAGGGTGGGTCAGTCGATTGGTTGCTCAGTCATTCAGTCAGTCAACAGCGGCCTCTGGTGGGTTTAAGCAAGAACAGCAGGAACAAACAAAAAGACATTTTACATCTCAAAAAGTGAACACAGCGGCCTCTCGTGGATTTGCGAAAACAAAAAGTCCAAAGATATGTACCTCCCAGGACATATTTCTCAGCCTACAGAAATGTACATGGGACTACGTTTTCAGAATGAGCCTGGGTTGCAATAACTTAAGATCATGGAGAAAAAGTTAATGCAGCCCAATTAATATGTTAGGGAAATGTATTGAATATATTTCTCTAACTTCCAATTTGAATTAAAATGTATTATCTTTCTATTCCTAAAGATGTTAGACGACCATACTCTTATTTTAATCAATATATCTGTTTGATAAAACTGTATTTATAATCATTAAGAAATTAATAAAATATATATGTATATTAAAATGAAAATGTACTCATTTACATTTTCTATTCATCAAAAAAGGAAATAAACACATGAATCAAAGACAAAAAGTGTTTTTCAAGCATTAAGACAGTCAAAATTATGATAAAATAATGACAATCAATTTTTAATCATGATTGATAGAAGTCACCCACTATGATGCCATTTAGTGTGACAACAGTTAATAAACTAAAAAAATTATGTCACACTCACGAATAATTAGAATGAGAATATTTTATGACATATTGAATAAATGACAAAGACTATAGTTACTAATCCAATAATATATTATAGTAGATTGTAGAAAAAAATTAAACTTTATATTTCTTTATATTTTTAAAAAAATGTATATTGTTTATATTGCTAAAACGTTTTATATTTCACTATCTTTCAAGTCACTACGAATGTTTTAATAATTTAAAATGTATTGAAATTAAGAATAATCCCTTATCCTTTAATGAAAATGTATTAAGGACCAGGCAGAATAGGTATGCAACTTCATTTGAACAAAATATATATTTCGTAGAACATTATTTCACACAACTTATTTTCAGGTAACTCAAATCATTGGGCAGTTTGTTTTAAATATGCTTTCTCTGCATACTACATTTAAATGTAAACCTAATTGCGATCTTATATTTTCAAAGTAAATGAGTCAAAGACCACGAGTGGAGGTTTGATTGACGGTCGTGTTCCTATGACATCAGTGGCAGTTTTATGCCTGTCAGAGATGCAGTTGAATCCAGATTGGAGCGGATTGAATGACTCTGTGTGTAAGAGAGAACGAGTGTAAGGAGGAAAGTGAAGGAGACATTTGATACAGGTAAATACACGAAGGCAGCAGATCTGGATCCTGTTCATAGCACATGGTTTTTACAACAGTGCTGCGTCTACAGGAAGCATAGTTACAAAACACACTATTCTGATTAATTTCCATGTCAGCTTATACATTACATTTCGTGTCATTTCTTTGTAGAGACACTGCCTTTAAATGTTGTTAGTATTACCATTGTGTGTGGAAAACAAGCAAATAAAGATATAAAGTCATTCTTACGGGAGAAATGCTCTTCTGGCGACATGCCGCGCGCGCACTGGCCAGCAGGAGCGCCGCGCGCCCGAGAATTTACAAATAACGGTTCTTGACCCTTTTCTTTTTTTCAGTTTGCGTGATTCGGTACTTTCCCGTCGGTTTTCTGTCGGATTGTTTGTATGAGAATCGATCTTCAGCAGATGGTTGATGAGATTGAGGTCCAAATTATAATAATTGACGTGCGTCGCAGGCTGACGAGGATCTCAAAAGCAGTCAACAAAGCACTTGAAGGTAAGCCTGAAGAATCGCATGGATGTCGGTTAAACGAGAATAATAGTAATTCTCAAGAAATGCCGCGGGTTGGTGAAGTAATTTAACGGAAAGCAGGTGTGATGTCTCGCTGCCCGTCTCGTTGGTTATTACACCGCTCTAAGCATCAGCGCCCAGCTCGCAGCGTCCCCGTTATGACGCTCGACGCGGCTCTGTGATTGGCTGGCGGAAGTGCGGTCCACTGTGATTGGCTGTGTCCGATGTTGTCACGCGCAAACGCGTACCTGACCAAAGCCGTGTACTGACACAAGCCGAATATGTCTAGACTCCCTAAGGTACGTGCATTGCGATGGAGCATTCATATGTTAAAGCACGATTTACAGAATACATTTGGACATGTATATTGCTTATAAAAGCAAAAAGCGTCCAATTAGCAGCTTATCATCAGTGCTGATGACTTTGAAAGTCTACTACCTGAAGAAAAGTTCAACTTTAAGTAGATTATGTAGTAAATATACTGTTATTACTGTATACTTAATCATATTTCACGTGTTTCAATACTACTTGAGACTACTTTAAGTTTATAAAAGTATACTTTAAGTGTCACAGTTTAAATATAATATGATATAATAAATATAATATCATATAATATCATATGATGTGATATAATATAGGCATCCTGGTGGCACAGTGGGTAGCACGATTACCTCACAGCAAGAAGGTTGCTGGTTCGAGCCTCGGCTGGATCAGTTGGCATTTCTGTGTAGGGTCTGCATGTTCTCCCCATGTTATCGTGTTCGTGTTGGCTTCCCCCACAGTCCAAAGACATGCACTATAGTTGAATTGATTAGGATTAATTGGCTGTAGTGTATGTGTTTGTGAATGCGGGAGTATATGGGTGTTTCCCAGTGTTGGGTTGCAGCTGGAAGGGCATCGAAAACATGCTGGATAAGTTGGTGGTTCATTCTGATTTGGCGACCCCTCATTAATAAAGGGACTAAGCTGAAACGAAAATGAATATATAATATAATGTAATATATTATAATATAATATAATATAATATAATATAATACGACTTATATCATATAAATACAACCAAGTTTTCATTTAAACTGTATCTGTGCTAAGTTAATTTAGTTTATTAATTAAATGCATTGTTTCAGTTTTTAAAAAGTACATTTTAAAGCAGCTATACCATAAAAAAAGGAAATAAAAATGTAGTAAAAGTTGTAAGTTTCCTTTAAGTGAACTACTGTGTACTTGAATGTTATAGCACTTAACTATACTAGATCTGGGGGAAAAAAACAGTTTTCAACACAATATGTAAAACTATGTGATAAAATGGCCATTAATTGTCAGGAATAAACACAACTACAAATAAAGAGTACTTAGAATACGTCGTTATATATTTAAGTATACACTGATCAAAAGACTGAGCACAACAATAGGCTAAATATACCTGCAGTTTTCTCAGTACACTTCAAGTTTGCTTAAAAGTTTGTTCTGATATTCCTGAAAAGTATAAAATAGACTGAAACTATGCTTTCATACGCTTTATTTGTAAATTAAGCACACATGGCACACTTGAATAAAAAAACCTTTTTTACTTTTTATTTCCAATTTTACTGTAGTATAAAAGACTTGAAAGTAACTTTATTTTTGTATTGGGGACATTGCACTTTTTTTCTGTTTCATTCATTCATTTTTTTGTCAGCTTAGTCCATTCAATTATCTGGGGTCGCCACAACGGAATGAACCGCCAACTTATCCAGCAAGTGTTTTAGGCAGCGGATGCCCTTCCAGCTGCAACCCATCACAGGTAAACATCCATACACACTCATTCACAAACATACACTACGGCCAATTTAGCTTACCCATTCATTCATTCATTCATTTTCTTGTCGGCTTAGTCCCTTTATTAATCCGGGGTCGCCACAACGGAATGAACCGACAACTTATCCAGCATGTGTTTTACGCAGCGGATGCCCTTCCAGCCGCAACCCATCTCTGGGAAACATCCATACACGCTTATTCACACACATACACTACGGACAATTTAGCTTACCCAATTCACCTGTACCGCATGTCTTTGGACTTGTTGGGGAAACCGGAGCACCCGGAGGAAACCCACGCAACCACAGGGAGAACATGCAAACTCTACACAGAAATACCAACTGACCCAGCCGGGACTCGAACCAGCAACCTTCTTGCTGTGAGGCGAACGTGCTACTCACTACGCCACAGTGGCGCCCCTTTAGCTTACCCAATGCACCTATAATTTTGTTTAGTTACAACAGAACCTCCTTCACAACCGCTTGAGATAAAAGTTCACGCAAAATGGAAGTTGCTGCAAACCTATGCTTCAATTTATCATGTGTTTCTAACAAAAACTGAATATTAAGTAGGGGGTGGGTATTTATTTTTGAGCTCCTCCTCTCATGTTTTACCTGCAGCAAAATAAACGGTTTGAGGGGTGTGGCAAAACATATTTCGCCCAATCCATCAAACTGACATCATCAAAGGACTGTCATTCCAGGGTGGAAGAAAATGGTCAGATTTTGATTAAAGGTCAATAAAATAAAACAGCTTTTTTCAGTGGATTCACTTGCACAAATTAACATTTTACTGTAAGACTAATAATGTGGGCTTGTAAAATAAACATTGTGATTTTTGATTTCATGCAGACTTTGGACATTGGTGTACTCATTAGCAAACAAATTTAAAGAACAGAAGCATAGCTAAACAGCTGTAAGAAAGTTTTTTAGTGAGTCACCAAAAGCCCAAAATTCCAGAGTCCGTATTAAGCCTTAAGATCCTCAAGGTATTAAAGGATCTAGCTCACATGCCTTTCTCTCTAGCTCAGCACAGAGGCAACGGCACAAGAGAAATGCAGCCATTATATTACATATGACTAGGGCCAGACGGAATCTGCGGACATTTTTTGCTATTTCTGCAGAGTATTTTGTTAAAAATCTGAGGATTTATGCGGAATGATTTTGGGAGTATCATAACTAAAACCTTAATATATGAAATTGTACGAAAAGTAATACATTTTTAACTTTTATTTAATGTTTACAATGAAAATCCAATTAGATCCACTTTATTCCAATTAGATCCACTTTTTCGCAAAATCACCCTGGACGCCTCGCACCCAGCACACTTCCTGTTTGAACTGTTAGCTTCTGGCCGGCGCTACAGAGCACCGAGCACAAAAACAGCCAGACACAGGAAAAGTTTCTTTCCTCAGGCCATCTACCTCATGAACAGTTAAATGTTTTCCTACGTGCAATTAAACGTGCAATACTTTCTTATACACACTTGAACACAGCACCTTATAACAATATACAATGCAATACTTCTCCTTACGCATTTGTACACAGCACCTTATAACCTGTATATTAATAACAAATCTATACATACATTTCAACAACCAGATCTTGTTAGAATGACTGCATCTCTGTTTAATGTCTATCGTCTTCTTTTTTTTATATTTATTCTGTGTTGTCACTTGTCACTTTATGTACACTGGAAGCTTCTGTAGGCAAAGCAAATTCCTTGTGTGTGTGAAGCACACTTGGCAATAAAACTGATTCTCATTCTGATTTATTTGGTAAACAAAGCAAGTCTCTCATCTAAAATATTTACTAAAAGACAGAAAATATTACTTTACAAACTGTATTGTAAATAAATCATATGAATATTTTAATATTAATCAATATTATTACTGAAATTAATTTGAAAACTAAATAAATATAAATTCACACACATTTACACCAGGAAATAAACAGAATCAATGATGGGCTAAAAATCTGCTGAAATCTGCAAAATTCTGTGCGCGCAGATTTCGTGTGGGCCTACCTATAAGGTACCAAGGGTGGGTTTTTAAATGGCATGTGTCATCTGAGCTAGCAAAGATTTGGCAACATGAACTTGATTTAGCATTTTGCTAGCATTGTGTATACAGTATATATTTTAAACACATAGCTAGCACGTTTCATAACCTTAATATGTTTAACCAGCCTGATCTCACGAGAAAACGTAAGTATTTTACGCTTTGGCAGTTTAGTGGAGTTCAGTCGTACGAAAATGTACGATTTAAAAAAGGAGGCGTGGCACCCAACCCCACCCCTAAACACAACCGTCATTGGTTGATGAGCAAATCGTACTGAATTGTACGAATTACATCGTCCGAATTCATACGAATTAGCCACTAAATAAAAAGTTAAAAATTGCTGTGAGATAGCATTGGTTTAACACATAGCATGTATGTTTTAAATACATTGCTATAGGGGTTTACCCCTCAAAATCATGTTGCTAGCCTGTTTTCTAATCCTAATTTAGCATCATTTAACACATAGCTAGCATGTTTTAGCATTTTCAGTGTTGCCAGCAGCAATTTAGCAAAAACTTCAATCCTTCCCGATCAACTTTCTTTTTTTTTTTACATTAATTTGGCTACTTTTATCAATTTTTTAAAAAGTGATTCAAAAGAGCAGCGACTGCAGGCTTCACTATAGAGCAGGGGTGCCCAAACTTTTCATATGAAGTGCCAAAAACCCAAATATCATTAATAGCTGTGGGCCAAAGATACATATACCAAACTACAGTATATTACATTAAAGCTGCCATGGCTAATTTCCAAGATATTTAATAATATTTCAAAGTAAATAAAAAAATAATTTTAAATGGTAACTTATGCAGGGGCGCCACGGTGGCGCGTGAGTAGCACGTTTGCCTCACAGCAAGAAGGTCGCTGGTTCGATCCTTGGTTGGGGCAGGTCCCGGTTGGGCCAGTTGGCATTTCTGTGTGGAGTTTGCATGTTCTCCCCGTGGTTGCGTGGGTTTCCTCCGGGTGCTCCGGTTTCCCCCACAGTCCAAAGACATGCAGTACAGGTGAATTGGGTAAGCTAAATTGTCCATAGTGTATGTGTGCGAATGAGAATGTATGGATGTGTTTCCCAGAAATGGGTTGTGGCTGGAAGGGCATCCGCTGCGTAAAACAAATGCCGGATAAGTTGGCGGTTCATTCCGCTGTGGCGACCCCGGATTAATAAAGGGACTAAGCCGAAAAGAGAATGAATGAATGAATGAATGGTAACTTATGCAGTTTAACTTTTTAAATGATAACTCATTGGAATAAAACCTATAAACATTTATAACACAGTGGAGTTCAATGCTGAATACACTAGTCAAGCTAAATCTGCCTTCGACTTGATTTGATCACCAAAGTCTCTGGATCGTCGGGTGAGCACATTTAAACAAAATCTGATTCACGTACACCATTTTACTGACACATTTAATTTCAGTCAGCTTTTTTTTTTAAAGAAAAAACAAACAAACAAAGGCCTACATGAAATTTGAATTGACATTGAAAACCATCATTCTCCCTCTTTTCACAGATGGCATGGTGGGCCAAATCAAACGTTACCATAAGCCAACTTCAGCCCCCGGGCCCTAGTTTGGGTGTCTCTGCTATAGAGTAAATCTAGCTCAGACTGTTTTTCATAACTGTTACTTTACTGATATTTGTTAACATGTATAATTGTTGGTAATTTAGGTAGCAGTAAATTCCAGTAGTGATACGATTGTTATCTGTTAGTTTCACAAATTAAAAAGAGTAAGTACACTGGTGCCAATAGCCTAGTGGTACTGTGCACCAACATATAGCACAGATGTGCTTACGGGCAACCTGGCAGCAAACACGGCAACCTGATTCCCAGCTAGAGGTCCTTTGCTGATCCTTCCCCTCTCTCTGCCCCAATGCTTTCCTGTCTGAAATCTCACCTGTCCTGTCATAATAAAGGTGAAAAAACCCTTAAAGTAATTCTTTTTAAAAAAGAGTAAGTACACAAACTGTGATTTTTTAAAAGAACGAAAGCTGTTCATTATCAATTTCTGAGTTGCGATGACGCAATGACATCATCACGTGAAGTAATATGTTAATAAGAACCTATGTATTGTGCATCTGGATGTAATGTTTTTTTTAAATAATTTTGTCAGGGTTTTCACCTTTATTGGATAGGAAAGTAGAGAGAATTGGCAGGAAAGCATGGGGAGCAGAGAGAGGGGAAAGATCGGCATAGGACTACGAGGCAGAATCAAACTCAGGTCGCCGTGAGCACCAGAGTGCATGTGTCGATGCACTAACCACTACACCACTGGTGCTGACGTGTTAATTTATTATAATAAACGGTGCCTAAGAGAGTAGAGACATGACAGACTTACACTTGTCAGATACCATGCGAGAACATCACTGATATGCAAATTAGTGCGTGACGTCATCTGGCAACATTAAGCTACTTTTCATTGGAAATAGTTGGCGACACTGAGCATTTTAACATCCTTAACCTGTTACAGGCATGTTTTATTATTAATAATAATAATAATAATAATAATAATAATAATAATAATAATAATAATACGTTTTATTTATAAAGCGCCTTTCCAGAGCTCAGATACTTTACAAAGAATGTAACAAAAGAAATAGTACATGCAGATATTAAAGAAACAATAAACAGGTAGAGACAACATTAGGTGTGCAAACATACAGGGAATCAAAAATAACACACTGGAAATACAAAACAAGACCTAAGAGACAAATATGTAGAGTACAGGCAGGTCAAAAAAAATAAAAGTGGTCAGTTTAGCAATGAGAAGAGTGACATTTAGAGAACAAGTGAGTTTTAAGTAATGATTTGAATTCTGAGATATTATTTACAGAACAGAGTGAATGTGGTAAAGAGTTCCAGAGTTTGGTTGCAGTGACACTAAATGATCTGCCCCCCCATTGAAGAGAGGCAGTACCGAGGGACAGCAAGAAGGCCAGAGTCAGAGGAGCGTAGTGAGCGAGTAGGAATGTAGTGGACAAGCATGTTGCAAAGGTAAGAGGGGTCTAGGCCATTTAAGGATTTAAATACAAGCAGGAGAATTTTGAATTTAATGCGGTATGCGACTGTGAGCCAATGGAGGTTGTACAAGATCAGGGTTATATGAGCAGAAGAACGCTTGGTATGAGTCAGTATTCTAGCCGCAGAGTTTTGAATATGTTGTAATCTGGAGATTAGGCAGGCAGGCAGACCAATGTAAAAGGCATTACAGTAGTCGATGCGTGATGAGACAAACACATGGACAACAGTCTCAGCATCCTTGCTACTGATGAAGGGACGCAGTTGAGCAATTCGACGTAAATGAAAGAATGCAGATTTAGGCCCCGTTTACACTAGTGCATTTTAGTTTTAAAACGGCGTTTTAGCATGAAAACGATCCGCGTCCACACTAGCGTTTCACCCAGCATTTCTGAACAGATGTCCCTCCCCACTACTCCAGCGAAATGTATATCACGTGACCATTCTCTGGGCATGCGGGTTCAAGTATAAACAGGAAGCATGCGCCTCGCTGGTTCTTCCCGGTGTAACCCAAAACCGGCGTTCTGAATAGGGCTAAAGCGGCTGGAAACGCGAGCGATTAGCGAGTGCTCGAACAACAGCTTGCCTCTTGCGAATATATGCAGCTGTTGTAGTAAAAAAGGCAGAGTTTAACTGCAAAATAGCACCTAAAACAGACATTGTTTCTCCCAACGCTCCCATTTCTGTGTCCAGCAGCCATGCCTCCGTTT
>CAIGQQ010000835.1:4101278-4112651 GCA_903798035.1 Danio albolineatus
TTCTCCCAACGCTCCCATTTCTGTGTCCAGCAGCCATGCCTCCGTTTTCCGATGTGTGCATTTTCCTCCATCCACACTGAGACGGAGCAGCAGCATTTTAGAATGAAAACGACCTCTCCAGCGTTTCCAAAACGCTCCGTTTTCACGGCTCAAAAGCTCCGGCGTAGTGTGGACGGAAGGCGTAACCGTAGCAAAACTTGTGCGTTTTAAAACGAAAATGCACTAGTGTAAACGGGGCCTTAGTAACAGATTTAACATGAGACTGAAAGGAGAGTGTGGAGTCGAAGATTACACTAAGATTTTTTACAGAAATGGATGTTTTGATGTGAGAGCCAGCAATCTCACAGGGGAAACTGTTTGAAATATTGCTGGTAAGCGTTGGGGTGCCAATAAAAATGATCTCCATATTGAGTTTCAGGGAATTTGAACTGAGCCATTCATTAATGTCCCGAGTTGTTTTAACTCATTACAACATCGCAACAGATTTATATTTAGCTGTCCATTACTACAGTATTTGTTTGTGTTAGTTAACGTTAGTTAATGAAAATGCAGTTGTTCATTGTTAGTTCATGTAAACTCGCAGTGCATTAACTAATGTTAACAAGCATGGATGTCAATAATGCATTAGTTAATGTTCAATTAAGATTAATAAATGCTGTACAAGTGTTGTTCATGATTAGTTCATGTTAGTAAATGCATTAACTAATGAACCTTATTGTAAAGTGTTACCGTTTTAAGACACTGTTAGCATGAAATGTATTAGCATGTCGTGTATCTTATTTAATTAATTAGTTAAATCAGATGTAATAAAATAAACTCAAACTGAAAGAATTTTGGTAAATTTCATGTAGTTTAACTTGATGTACAGATAATATTAATAACTGAAACAACTGACGCATGTTAAATAACTAATACAAAGACTAAAGTTTGCATGTTCTCCCCGTGTTTACATGGGTATCCTCCGGGTGCTGCGGTTTCCCCAACAGTCCAAAGACGAGTGCTATAAATAAATTGAATAAACTAAATTGGCCGCAGTGTATGAGTGTGACAGTGAGTATGAATGTTTCTCAGTACTGGGTTGGAGCTGAAAGGGCATCCGCAGTGTAAAACATATTCATTCCACTGTGGCCACCCCTGATAAATAAAGTGACCAAGCTGAAGCAGTGTTGCCAACTCTTTCCAATGAAAAGTAGCTAAATGTTGCCAGATGACGTCACCCTAATTTGCATATCAGTGACATCATCACGTAGTATCTGACAAGCATAACCCCATCATGTGTAAACATAAGGAATTACATTTAAAAATACTTCACAATATTTATGTTATACATTATAAAAATTTACGCAGACTGATGGAAATTGCTCATTTTGTTTAGATCATTCAGAGTCTTTGGTTCATCTTTTTTATGAATACCAACATTCTAAGAAGTTTTGGGAAGACATATCATTGTTTGTCAATACAAAAACTGGTTTTAGACGTAATTTGACCCCCAAAGATGTTCCATTTTATTTTGTCTCAAATAATTTATCTGTGGAGTTCATAATAAATCTTTTGATTTTACTTGGTAAATTTCATATTCATAAATGTAGATTGAATAAATCTAAACCCTGTTTAAAAGTTTCTATTATAGATTTTCATTTATATTTAGACTCTCCAGTTTATTAATAACAAGAAATGTCAAGATACCATTAAAGTTGTAAAGGAGCTAAAGTCAATAGAATAGTTTACATGCTGTCTGGGTAGACTAATTCATAATGTCATTGTAAAAACTCTTTATATTGATGCTGTCTTTTAGTTATTTGATTGTTATTATTTTAGTATTTGTGTGTGTTATCATCTACTTTGTATTTTTTTTTGATGTCATGTTTAAACTGTATATTTGATGTTGTTTAAAAAAAAAAAAAAAAAAAGCCCATCATGTCTCTACTCTCTGAGGCACCGTGTATTATATTATATTAAAATATTACATCCAGGTGTACAATAAAAATGTTCCTATTAGCGTATTACTTTGCGTGATGACGTCATTGCGTAATCTTTATGTAGTATACAAAATAACTAATGTTTTCTCTTAACATGTATAACTTGCAGCTCGTTTCTTCCTTTGTGTTTTCTTTTGTTGTTTGTGTTTTGACCAATTTGCAGCGCGTTTCTTCCGTTGTCTGTGTTGTGAGAATGTGCAACAGGTGTGCTGTCAAATTGATGAAGATCGTTTCTTAATTTGCTGGTGTTTTTTATTATTGCATGTGCTTTCTTAAATTGCAGCGCGTTAAGCTCTCTCGGCCACCGTACATTTGTAAAAGTGACAACAATTACAAAACTACAGGAATTCATTGCTACCTAAATTACCAACAGTTATACATGTCAACAAATATCAGTAAATTAACAGTTATGAAAAACAATATGAGCTCGCAATTTGCAAGAGTGACTTTTGAGTCACTTTTAAAAATGGCTAAAAGTAGCCAAATGAATGTTAAAAATTGCTAAATTTGTTGTTAGGTGCTTTTTGGGAAAAAAAGTTGTTATGGTAGTGTGAAAAGTTGCTAAATCTAGCAACAAAATTGCTAAATTGGCAAACCTGAGCTGAAGGAAAACGAATGAATGAGGACCTGAAGGGCCTTTCAGCTACGCACACGTAAGCAGAGACCTTCATTGGTGAAAGAGAAAATAATGCCCTCTTGTGGCAAACACAGGCACTTGCGTATCAAAGAAATCTCTCAGTACGTGTGTCTCCTCACAGAAAACTAAATTCGTTAAAAAAAACACACACACATACTCTGCTCTACAAGTATGAATTTATTTCTTAAATTAACTTACATATCTGACGAGCTCCTTGTCCTAAATAGTGCATTAAAATGGAAAAGGACAACCTGTGCGTAACAAAACCTGAGATAATAAATAGACACACATTATGTGACTATATTTAAATATAAATACACACCACACATCTGATACACATCAACGAATCATAATAAATATCTGAATAAATAGCAATATGACAAATAAATAATGAATAAATAAACTCTTTTTTAAATATAGAATAAATAACTTGTGTGCAACTCGTGGATATCTAGGTACTATTCAAAGAACAATTTCCCAGCTGAGCTCATCAATATTAAATGATATGCCACCGGAGCGGGGCCCACAGCTATATAAAGTAAAGCTTGCAGCAGTGGGTATCTCTTACTGGACTGGCCTTTATTCTCCTGAACAAAGACTTGCCGAGTGGCAACTGCGTCTAGATCAGTGCGGACGTGTATGAACTGGGTTTAGAGGTCTTGGTGAAAGTCTCCATGATCTGGTGTTTTGCTGTGGCCCTCTGGATGCCAGGAGACGAGGCGCTGGTAGCGCTCCTGGCGCTGCTGATCCGGGTCGATGTTCACCCACACACTTCCTGTCCATTTGAAGCCTCGAGTGACTAAGCAGTCGCCGTGCAGAGAGAATTCATCCAGCTCGCCGACCCAACCTGATTGAAAGAAAATGGAGAACGACGGGGAGTTTGTTTATATTCATTGTGCGCTGGAATAATTACGTTGTTTTTAATGTTGTGAAACAAACTGCTCAGATACTGACACTGATCCAAAATACAGTAGAAACAGTAATGTAGACAAATATAACAATTAAAAAAATAGCTGAAATTTATTATAAAAAAATTAATTAATAAATTAATAAAATTAAGCAAAAATGTGTTTATTTTCTTTAAAGAAACCTTAATTTGCTTGTTTGGTATATTTTTTTTAGCATTAGCTTTCATTTTTTAGCACATTACCATTTTAACAAATTATTAGTATGCTACCATAGATATATACTCTAGATATCGTCTACCTGAGCATGCGTCAATAGCGCGCCACATTTGTACAATGAAATATGACAACAAGATGCTGCGGTGCCAGAAACTTGTATTATAGTTGACTGAGGCCCCGTTTACACTAATGCATTTTCGTTTTAAAACGCATAAGTTTTGCTACGGTTACGCCATTCGTCCACACTACGCCGGAGTTTTTGAGCCCCAAAAACGAAGGCGTGGCTGCTGAGATTTGCTACTCGATTGGGGCTTTTGGGTCATTGCGTAACCTTCCCTTATTCGTCAACCCCCTATCACATGACTATAACGCCACCGGAAGACTGCAGACCAGCCTTCACTGTAAACAACAACATGGACACAGAAATGGGAGCGTTGTTTGCACTATTGTCCGTTTTAGGCGCTATTGTGCAGTTAAACATTTTTACTACAACAGCTGCATATATTCGCAAGAGGCAAGCTATTGTTCGAGCACTCGCTAATCGCTCGCGTTTCAAGCGGCAGAAGCCCTATTTAGAATGCAGAGCGAGACACGTGCTTCCTGTTTATACTTGAACGTGCATGCGCAGAGTGCGTGAATGGTCACGTGATATACGTTTCTGGTGGAGTATTGTGGACGGAGATCTGTTCAGAAATGCTGGGTGAGACGCTAGTGTGGATGCGGATCGTTTTCATGCTAAAACGCTGTTTTAAAACTAAAACGCACTAGTGTAAACGGGGCCTAAGTGAACGAGTAGTTCATAACAGAGATTCAACAGCTGTGACCATTTTACACACTTTTAGTAATTTGTGACCATTTTACACTTTATATTGTGGACAGTTCCTGTGGAGTTACCATGTAAGTACACTGGTATCACAAGGTGAAACCTTCTAATGCAGCATTAGTTCTGCCATACAGTGTTCCCAAGTACATGATCTGCAAACAGGTGTGGAAGTGGGAAAACATCTGCAAGTACATATTGTTGTTACACAATGCACTTACATAATTCTTGTTACAGATGTGTACTTTCCTAGTGTTGTTACCAATGTCCTGTTACACATTTGTACACATACTATTCAGTGGGTTGTTCCATGAGTGTAGTTATGTGTTATGTATATTTCTAACATTTGTAACAATAAGCATCTTTCTAGGATTACAGACAGATTGGTACATTAGAAATAGAATGTAAGCTTATTAAAGGGAAGCATATGATGAAATGAATTCACCATTGCCATCTGAGAGGTGGTTGTACCACAGCAGAGCAGTTCCAGCTACAGGTTTGACCTTCAGATTGCCTTTATCACAGTATTGCTGGGAGAGATCGCCCAAGACCTGAAACACACACACAAACAAACAGTTTGTGTTTTTTAGGTGAGGCTGCAGTAACATCAAATGCCCAAGATAGACATCATATTTCAGGACCCTTTTCCTGTTGCTGCCTGGTCGTTATGGCAACAGAGCTCACCACCCTCTGTTGCCACAGAAACAGGGCATGGCTCACCTCCTCCTCATAAGTCCGGTTGTCAGCCACGGGGAAGCTGGTTTCTCCTCCGCTATCCGCAGAGTTCAGATACAGCAAGACCGTCAGATATCTGTGAAGTAGAGACTCTCGTATGTCCCGGAATGTTTTAAATGGTCAGTTAAATTAGACAGAATATCTTGTAAGGGACATATACCTGCATGCCACCTGGTTGGAGGTGGAGGTGTTTGCTGCCAGA
Source organism: Danio albolineatus (assembly GCA_903798035.1). Classification (NCBI taxonomy): domain Eukaryota; kingdom Metazoa; phylum Chordata; class Actinopteri; order Cypriniformes; family Danionidae; genus Danio; species Danio albolineatus. The sequence continues at coordinate 4,106,776 of CAIGQQ010000835.1, forward strand.
TGTGTGTGCGTGCAGCTGTTGTCGGGGTGGGTGGGGCTGCTGTCGTGGTGGGCGTGGCTGAATCCGCCTTGCTCGTAACGGACAACTTCCATTGCCTCGCTGAGATCGACCAATGAGGATGGCAGTCGTGTTAAACGGGTCACTCTGGAGAAAGATGACATCATTATCTGTGCTTTCCGTGTGCTTAAACTAGCTCTGTTTTGTGACCTACTGTATAGGTAGGGCCAGGCGGAATCTGCGGACATTTTTTGCTATTTTCTGCTGAGTATTTTGTTAAAAATCTGTGGATTTATGCGGAATGATTTTAGGAGTATCATAACTAAAATCTTAATATATGAAATAAAAAGTAATACCTTTTTAACATTTATGTAATGTTTACAATGCGAATCCAATTAGATCCACTTTATTTGGTAAACAAAGCAAGCCTCTCATATAAAATATCTACTAAAACACCAAAAACAGTACTTTACAAACTGTTTGGTAAATAAATCACATGAATATTTTCATATTAATCAATATTATTACTGAAATTAATTTAGAAACTGAATGAATATACATTTACACACATTTACAGCAGTAAATAAACAGAATCAATGATGGGCTGAAAATCTGCGGAAATCTGCGAAATTCTGCGCGCTCAGATTCCGTGTGGTCCTACCTATAGGTCTAGTAATTAACCAAATTTAACAATGTTGCCCAAAGTTTGGTAAGGAAAGCAGAACAAACTATCTGCGGTGAAGTGGGTTGAAGGGATAGTTCACTTAAAGTTTTTAATTCTCTCATCATCTACTCACTGACTTAACTTGACCTTGATTTGTTTCAAACCAGTTTGATTTTTGATTGTTCTGTTGAACAAAATATCTTTCTTTGTGTTCTTTAACAAAACAAAAAATCTTAAACTTGTTTGGAACAAGTCAATAGTTAAACTAAACAAACATTCTGTCATTATTTAATCGTCCTGCTATCATTCTAATGCGTTATAGATGTTTTGGTGTAGAACACACAATTTTTTGGGGGGTCCAGAGTGTATTTTTAAGGCTTGGTTGTGTTTATGGGGTGCAAAGTAATGTGTGCTCTTGCTTCATTTGTAGAAAAAAATCACGTTCTTTTTTCATTTACAGTTGAAGTCACAATTATTAGCCCCCTTTGAATTTTTTTCCTTTTTTAAATATTCCCCAAATGATGTTTAACAGAGCAAGTATGTCTGATAATATTTTGTCTTCTGGAGAAAGTCTTATTTGTTTTATTTCGGTCAAAATAAAAGCAGTTTTACATTTTTTAAAGAGCGTTTTAGGGTCAAAATTATTAGCCCCTTTAAGCTATTTAACCTGTCTAGTTAAGCTAATTAACCTAGTTAAGCCTTCAAATGTCACTTTAAGCTGTATAGAAGTGTCTTGAAAATATCTAGTCAAATATTTACTGTCATCATGACAAAGATAAAATAAATCAGTATTTAGAAATGAGTTATTAAAACTATTATGTTTAGAAATGTGTTGAAAAAATCTTCTCTTTGTTACACAGAAATTGGGGGAAACTATTAAAACTTAACAGGGGGGCTAATCATTCTGAATTCAACTGTATCTTACTTTAATTGTATATAGCTTCTCAGCTAACATGAAGACGACTGTTCCTTCAAAAGCCTGCCTTCAAGAGGCTCTGATTGGTCAGCAAACATAACGTCAGGATCATGATTCTACTTGTCTCTGCTGTGTAAATACTGTCAGTCAGTGTAACTGTAAATGACCTTTCTCAAATGCTAGCTATATCTTTTTATATATAATTCTCTGGAACATAATTAAACTGTAAGCACTTCTGTCTTTGTGTTGTGTCCTTTGGAAGCCCAAACACCCATACACTCACATTTACACACTCACTCGAACCAGCGACCTTCTTGCTGTGAGGAGACAGTGCTAACCCCTGAGCCTCTCGTTCATTTAATAAAAGCAAAATAAAATGGTAAACGCATAACAAAACATTTTTGCCCCCAATAAAAGTCAACAAGTAGGAGTCCAAAAATAAAAATCCAAAACAAAATGGCAAATTTTGAAAATCACAGGAGAATTTGAACAGTTTTTGCTCATTTGATAAATCAAAACTGTGTATTTCGGTCCTCCAGTGAAAGACAAATAGGAGCTTCTAATACAAAGATAAACGCAAAGCATCTGAACTGTATTTGCTCAAACAATGAAAGGAGAGAAGATCTTGTTCAACCATCTTGTTCTTACGTTGCAAGTCAAAAAGACGAGCAGCATCCAAAATGGGCCGTTAGTCAAGTATGGTACTACATTTCAATTAATACTTACTACACAACCATTAGAAAAGTGTGTTCTGTATAGTATGAGTAGTGGAAGTAGTACGAATGCTAGTACGAATGGAATTCAGAATATTAAACTTCCATCGTGGTGCCACGGTGGCGAAGTGGGTAGCACGATCGCCTCACAGCAAGAAGGTCGCTGGTTCGAGCCTCGGCTGGGTCAGTTGCCATTTCTGTGTGGAGTTTGCATGTTCTCCCCGTGGTCGTGTGGGTTTACTCCGCGTGCTCTGGTTTCCCCACAAGTCCAAAGTCATGTGGTATAGATGAATTGGGTGAGCTAAATTGCCCATAGTGTATGTGTGTGAATGAGTGTGTATGATGTTTCCCAGAGATGGGTTGCAGCTGGAAGGGCATCCGCTGTGTAAAACATATCCTGGATAAGTTGGTGGTTCATTCTGCTGTGACGACCCCGGATTAATAAAGAGACTGAGCCGAAAAGAAAATGAATGAATGAAACTTCCAACATTATCATAATAACATGACCTTTACTTGTCAGTTGTGTCGCTTCACTCCCATACAAAAACCTTGTGTGGCCTCATAGGATAATGAGGTGTCCATAGATGCACACTTCAGAATCTTGCTGGACTATTCCTTCCTTCCTTTATTCATTCATTTTCCTTTAGCTTAGTTCCTTATTTATCAGGCGTCGCCTCAGCAGAGTGAACTGCCAACTATGTGAAGTTTATTTATAAACTAATTTGTAGAGGATCACGTGCTTATGATTGACCATTAGCTAACACTTGATTCACCAATCACACGATTCCCAAGTCACTATAAATAACCATAGTCTTCACACCACAGTCATCTTCAAACGTCACTGGTTCAAATCATTACTAAGCCAGTCGACATTTCTGTGCAGAGTTCACATGTTCTCTTCGTGCTCGCGGGGGTTTCCCCTGGGTTCCCCACCGTTCAAAGACATGCATCATAAATAAATTGACTAAACCAATTTGGCACCACAGTCGAGTTCTTAGCCAACGCTATATTTCCTTCATAAAGCAAATTCATCATTAGCCACAAATAAGTAGGGGAGTTCTCGAGATCTACCTGAGCTCAATCTCTCCTCTCGCCCTACAAACAGAAGGGAGCCCAAGGCTCGAGGATCTTTTGAGCTCATGGCTCTCTCCCGGGACAGCATGCCGAACAAGCTTATGATCAATCATCAGCTAAGCGTGAACTCTTGAATTCAGCATATGTTTTACGTGACGGATGCCTTTCCAGCCACAACCCAGTATTGGGAAACACCTATACCAGGGCTATTCAATTAGTTTGTCTTGGGGGACAGTTCATGAAGAGCATCCCAAATGAGGGGCAGGAGAGATGACTTCCTATATGTAAGTGATGACACAACAGCGATATAAGAGCCCATATGCTGTATTTTTGCTCCTTAAGACACTCACGCTGTCTTTTTCTACATTAAAATGTTAATATGTTGTATTTTGAAGCTAGATAACTGCATTGTTCAATGTGGCTTTTTTACAAACATATTCAAATATTGTATTTCAAAGCACAACAAAAGCATTGCTCAAGTTGGCATCTGCTACATTCAGACACTTTCATATGTTATGTTTTCATATGCAAGGGTTGTAAATTTTGGTTGTACAATTATAGTCTGAAGAATAATCATGGTTTTACAGTTATCACGATTATTATGCATTTATTAAATTCAAAACACTACTAGTTTAGAAAATCACAAGAAAACGGCAATAGTGCTGCAATAGTTTATTGCTGTTTCAACCAAACACAGCACAAAAACAACAACAAACAAGTGTCTATTTTCTCTCTTTGGACTTAAAAATAAATGAGTGATGATTTTACAATCAAAATAAATGACAGAACAATAAATAAATCAATAAAAATAAGAATAATGATAATTTAAACTATATATTAGCTAAGAATTTGAATGAACTGTTGTTATTATCTGTGTTTATCCATAATCATTTTAATCATTAATTAGTCTAACATATATTTCGTTTTCATTGCACAGCAGTTTTGTTCTGTGCAACAGAAACGCGGCATTGAGAAGCCTTTACGTTTAATCAACTATAGTGAATTTAAGCGCGGTTAATAGTACAATCGGCTAATCATTGCATCTCTATTAATGATATCAGTGCATTGTATAAAAGGTCTTTTCTACAAACATCCAAATGTTTTCGGCTACTCGCACCAATCAATGTCAGGGGACTCACAGTCTGCGCAGCCTTCACCTGCAGCTCGTGCTGTATTGAACAGACGCACCATACTTCGTAACTATAGCGGCTGTTTTTTTCTGACTGAACAAAATTTATTTCTGATGTTAGTCACACTATTTGGAGGGCCAGAACAAATTGCGTCAGGGGCCGGGTTCGGCCCTCGGGCCGCCAATTGAATAGCCCTGACCTATACACACTCTCATACACTACGGCCAATTTAGTTTATTCAGTTCACCTATAGTGCATGTCTTTGGACTGTGTGGCAAACCAGAACACCCGAAGGAAACCCACTTGACACGGGAAGAACATGCAAACTCCTCACAGAAATGCCAACTGGCTAACCACTGAGCCACCGTGCCGCCTGACATACTACTCCAAACTATGTAAATAATTTAAGAGACAAAAAAACACAAAAACAAACTATTTTGTTAACGAAATTCACTGAATTGTTCTTGTGCAAACAATGGAAGTCACTGACAGAGTCCAAAAAAAAAACTTTTATCTTGTTAGTACAATAGAAGTGTGCAAAACGAGAAAAAAAATCCCAAAAGGTTTCAGCTGTCTTGGCAGCAAAAAGGCATTGGAATGGCATTGGATTGATATGAGGCGAGTAAATAATGACAGAATTGTAACTAAGTACTTTGGTCTGCTGTGACGTATTGAACCAGGTCCTGAGCGTTACTTTCTTCTCCAGCCTTCAGCATGCATTACCTGTTCCTGATGCTCTTCAGCAGGTGGTGTGTGCCCTCTCCAAGGTACAGCCGTGTGTGTGTGCTTCTCTGCCTGACCTTGGTGTGTCCGTCCAGGCCTTGAGCGGCGCCTCCGTAATGCAGCCCTCCTCCACTCACACGCTTAAACTCCTGCAGAGACAAAACTCCTGCAAACACACACCAATACAAGTCAGCTGTACCTTTAAAGGGGGCCTATTATGTCCCTTTTTACAAGATATAAAACAAGTCTCTGATGTCCCTCGAGTGTGTATGCAAAGTTTAAGCTCAAAATACCTCACAATTAATGCTTTATAACTCTTTGAATCTGCCCCTTTTAGGCTTTGAGCCTAATTGTGCTATTTTGGTGAGTGTTGCTTTAAATTCTATTGAGATTGTGCTGCCAGCACTTTTTACATAAAAGGCGGAGCTACAAACGCCTATGTGTCAGCATAGTGGCAGATTCTAAAACAAGACTAATGTCGGTAGCACTTTATAATAACTACACGCTATGAATCATCTATTAAGCATTAGCAAATAGTGAATTCATTATTTGTTAAGCATAAACTCTGCATTAATAAACGTTTGTAAGCGGTTAATTCCTGCAGCTACAAATGCTCTATTCTTGACTTATAAGTACATTTATAATGTGCTTATTAATTG
>CAIGQQ010000835.1:4131281-4154487 GCA_903798035.1 Danio albolineatus
ACACACACACACACACACACACACACACACACACACACACACACACAGACACACACCCTCCCCAACCAATCCAATCTCAGCTCCAGAAAAGTCCCGCCTCTCCCACACAGGCCTCAGCCTCTGCTGTATAAATACACCTAGCACTGATTTACTGTCTTACACTAAGCCCTGACTCTCGGATGCTCTGTGGACTATGATGCTGGCCGCGTTCGCTTTACTGCTACTCCTGCTTGGCATCGGTGCCATGCCCAACGGACACTGGGAGCATCAAGGATCCTCTCGTTGTGTGCCCATACCAGCCAACATGGCCTTGTGCCAGGGTCTGGGCTACAGCAGCATGCGGATGCCCAACTTGCTGGGACATGAATCTCCAGCTGAAGCGGTGCAACAGAGTACCAGCTGGCTGCCGCTCCTCGCCCGAGAGTGCCACCCGCACGCCCGCATCTTCCTCTGCTCGCTCTTCGCTCCTGTGTGTCTCGAGAGGTAAGACTTCATTTTAAAAAGACTAATAGTTTTGCCAAAAATGATGACTATCAAAACTAAATGTGCATCGAGGGTTTGCTTTGTGGCTTGTGGTCAGTGTTGCATGGCATTTAAATCAATGAAGAGATCTCATTATAATGCAAACGAGTACACATGACGTTAACGTGGAAGTGGAAAGCATCTGGAATGAAATTTGCGCAACAAAAGAAACAGCAATTAAGCATCGGCTGTACTCTTGTATATGTAAAAACATGTTTATCGGTAGTTTAGTGGATTATCTTCATTATTCGGTTTGATTAGTTCAATTTTATCATCAATATATTATATTTTACTCTTTCCTAATTACAGATTGGGATTACAGTGGCCAAAGAAAATCATCATATCCCTTTGAAATAGTGACTTCATTTGTCATACAGCCTGAAATCAAATCCCACTCCAAATAAATTTTCCAGCCTAACAGTATTTTCTTCTAACCAGTGCCTTCCTACAACTTCATCCCGAAGGTTTGTTGGAAGCAGGGTGTAATGTGAGTAAAGGTATAGATTTTCACAGGGTAGGCACTGTTTACCTTTTTACAATTGTTAGAATTATACAGGGTTCATACACATCAAGTAAATTTACATGACCTAATATTTTATGTAATGTCTATGTATACGTTGTCAATAATAATAAGCGATGCATGTTCAAAGTTATTCCAGCATATCGTAAAACATGCAACATTTAGTTTAAATTAATCTATGTCAAATTTATTTAGATAATGTTTACACAGCACTAATAATGTTAGAGCATGTATTTGGCCATGGACATTAACGAAGACACTATATTAAACCTGTATGTAAGTACAAAGACATTTCTTAAACTAATCTCCATGACTTTTCCAAAACTTTGTGGGTTTTTCAATTTTTCCACAACTTTTCCAGGTCTGGAAAGTGCCATGTCAAAACTCCATGACTTTCCCAGGTTTTTCATGACTGTATGAACCCTGATTATATATCTTTCAGTGTTTCATTTTGTAAATATTGCTAAAAGTTTTGTGTATTTTCATTAAAGCAAAACAATTTTATGATACATGGCGTGTCTTTAAGAGATGTTTTAGGTGGTTGTTAGCAGTGTTGGGGAAAGTAGCTTTAGAAAGTAATGCATTACGACAGTGGTCCTCAAACTTTTTTCACCAAGTACCACCTCAGAAAAAAATTGCTTCTCCAAGTACCACCATAATGACAAACAGTAGCAGTAATTAAGCAGCTACAGCCCTGCGCAGTTCAAAAACGGTGCGGATTCATTCTTATTATTATGAATATTTATTATTATTATTATTTATTAGCCACTTTAAACATTCTAAATAGTTTGAACAGAGAAATTAGAAATTAGATCTGCTTACTGCGCGTCAAAGAAGGCTTTGTGTGTCAGAAAAGCAAGTGTTTAAACTAAACCTGTCAACATTGCGGTGTAAAAAAACGGGATACGCCCCCAACAACCGTTACAAATACAGGGAGAAAAATGAAAAAATTAAAGAATACATAACAAACATTAGAAAATTGAAAATAAAAGCTTTAGCCTAACAAAATCACTGATCACATCTGTGTTATGGTACGCATCAAAGGGTTAAAAGTGTGTTCATTTTTTAACTTTAATTATTCAGCGATTCCTCCGCGTACCACTAGAAGTAAGCCTGCGTACCATTAATGGTACACGTACCACAGTTTGAGAACCACTGCATTACGATATTGATGTGTGTTTAGTTACTTTTGTATGGTAAGTAATTATTTATGTTACTTTTGAGTTACTTTTGTGTCACTTTTCATTACCTGGCTGAGGCTTAATCTCTTTCAGAACTTGTCTGTCTTTGTTAGAGGAGTTCTGCAATTAATAACACACTGTATAACTTACATCTTCATTTACCTTTAAAAAAAAATGTATGAGGTTATCTGAGAATTTCCTGACCCCTGAGCTTTATATGTCATATATATAGATTATTGAAGGTTTAAAGAGATGTGTTTGCTATTTTTGTACTCAAGTAAAATCACTGTCCATTGAGACTATAATGCCCATTTCCTTTTCTTCAATGCGTTCAAAATAACGAACACGTTCTCTCATTGACTGCGTGATTCATTGTGACTACTTTAACTTTAATTCAGCAGTTTATTTTTTAAAAGGTAATTACTTCAACTAAAAAGTAACCTGTGTTACATTTTCAAAAAAGTCACTCTAATATTATGACTTATTTTTTAAAGCATTACTTTACTCGTTACTTAGAAAAGTAATATTATTATGTAACTCGAGTTACTTGTATTGTTACCCCGAACGCTGTTAGTGTATTATTAAGGCCAATAATTCAGTAAGTTGCTATATTAATATTATCCCTTCAAGACGTTTATTTATTTATTTGTAAATTTAGGTTTACTCTGTAAAAGCTGAAATGATCTGGCAACTGTAGCTGGTAATTTAAATTTCACATTTTATGACAGTGTAGTAAACTATTCTTGGGAGTTTTCAATGGAACAGCAATTTTGACATATTACTTTCTCATTTTTTCTTCCTTATTAAAAAGTTTAACAATATTGCAGAGTCTTTTGCTAATGGAGCAAATCGAAATATTTAAAATTTGATTGTGATGTAGTATCCTTCCAAAACCATTGATGTTTGTACAAATACTGTGACTTTTTTTTAAAAAGGACCATTTGGCAAAATAAATATAGCAGTAAAAAATAATCAGAGAAACCACTTGAAAATTCTCCGTTTCCATTGATTTATTTGTTAATGACCCTGGACCACAAACTTATGGACCATTCTTATATTTTTCTTTTAAGTCAAAATTATTAGAATATAAGTAAAGATAGAGGGGTTCATTGAAAAAAGTAAAATTGTCAAATGAATTGTAAAATTGTATTACAAACTATGGGCTCTATGCACAGCTAGAGTTTTAGAGCCGACAATAAACTTCCAGTGAAGGCTTAATGTGACTGTTTTTAATTTCACAAGGTTGTTTTACAGCATTGATGTTGTAAAGTAGTTATGATGCATTCAGTTAAACATACTTAAGCATTCATTTAGTTGTTCAAGTGTGAAACGAGATGAAATACTGTTATAACCACTAGCGCTTGTCAGTAGCAACATGTTAGCACAGAAATTCCATTGAAAATACTGAGGTAAAATAAACCTCATGGCGCCACTGTGGCCTAGTGGGTAGCACGTTCGCCTCACAGCAAGAAGGTCGCTGGTTCGATCCCCGGCTGGGCCAGTTGGCATTTCTGTGTGGAGTTTGCATGTTCTCCCCGTGGTTGCGTGGGTTTCCTCCGGGTGCTCCGGTTTCCCCCACAGTCCAAAGACATGCGGTACAGGTGAATTGGGTAAGCTAAATTGTCCGTAGTGTATGTGTGTGAATGACAATGTATGGATGTGTTTCCCAGAGATGGGTTGTGGCTGGAAGGGCATCCGCTGCATAAAACAAATGCTGGATAAGTTGGCGGTTCATTCCGCTGTGGCGACCCCGGATTAATAAAGGAACTAAGCCGAAAAGAAAATGAATGAATGAAAATAAACCTCTTATTTTCTTATTTTAAAGACATGGCGAGTGGAAATAAAATTTAATGCCGTGCTTCTTGTGCGATCTGAGACCCACTTTATTTCGTATATCTAACAGGCAGTGAAGATCACTGATTTGTAAAGAAATCAGATTTTAAACGTGACAATTTTTATAATGGAAAGACGGGTCACCGGAAGCCGCCGGGCTGCCTGGCTGAAAATTAAAAGTCTGTGTGCATATAGTCGATTTTATTATTTGCTTTCTGCTCCCCAGTTCTTAAGGTTAACAGTGCAATGAGTATGGACCACTACTGTTAATCCTAACAAATGTAACTAAATACTAACTGCTTCTGGTTGTCCAGGATCATTTCACCATGTAGGAGTTTGTGTGTTTCGGTTCGGGACAGCTGTGCCCCCATCATGAACTGCTATGGATACCCTTGGCCGAGAATACTACAATGTGACCAGTTTCCCAAAGATCACTTAATGTGCATCTCCTCGGTTGCCAATCTTCAAAACGGCACCAGCAATGAAGGACGAGGTACACAAAGATCTTTCTGTCCTGACATACCCTCAATTGTAAAAAAAAAAAATCAACAAAAACAATGTTCAACTTTGTCCAATAAACTGATTTTTGTGTTTTTGTTTCAGTGGTGCCGCGTGCTAGTTGCACAGACTGTGAATTAGAAGAAGCCACGTCATCCAAAGAACTGCTCGCCCTCTTCTGTAAAAGTGACTTTGGTAAGAAATGTTAATAATTACTCTAGTATAATTCCAAACCGCTGAGACCGTTCAATTAAAAAAAAAAAAAAGTAAGATATTTTAGGGGAAATCTGAGAGCTCCCTTATCCTCCATAGACAGCAAGATTCCCGACTCGTTCCAGAAAAATAACAAAAAATATCCTCAAAATAGACTACATGTCTTTAGTGTACAATCAAAATATTATTAATGCTACAACAATTCTTTTGTGCTCACATAAAACCAAAATAGTGACTTTATTCAACCGTTTCTTCTCAGTGTCAGTATATTGCGCATGTTCAGGACGCACTGTGCACTGACGTACACCCCCCTGGATGCCCACACATGACTTTGTCTGTTCAAATCAAAGCTCAGGTACAACAGAGATATACGTCAGTAGGCAATCAAGAATGACACACAATGTTCTTGTGAATATGCGCAATATACTGACACTGAGGAAAACAAACTGTTGAATAAAGTCATTATTTTTGTTTTATGTGCGCACAGATGGATTCTCAGAGCTTCGATAATATTTTGATTGAACCACTGAGGCCATATGGTTTGTTTTGAGGATGTTTCTAAAATATTTTCCTGGATGTTTTGATGTTTCTGATTTGTTGAATGTTTTGGGGCCATCGCTGTATGGAGGATGAGGGAGCTCTCGGATATCATCTAAAATATCTTAATTTGTGTTCGGCCAATGAACGAAGGACACTGAGGTTTGGAATGCCATGAGGGTGAGTTATCAATAACATCATTTTCAACTTTGGGTGTTTGTCTGTTTGAGTTTTATGCCATGCCAGCATTTTCATAGCGAAAAAATGTATACTAGACACTTCGATTATATTAAGGTTTTATTAATTATTTTAAAGCTGTATTTGAATTAACACTGTTAAAATCTCTTCAAATGAATGCAGTGAATAAAATAAATTCCTCACTGAATTGAAACCAACACAATCCAATAGAATGTGCTTCATCGTTTAAGTGCTTTTACACATAGAGCATATGGGAGGATCTTCAAACTTGTAGGTGATCCTGGAGTGACCAATTCTACATTGGGTAAAAACAACCCAGCGGTTAGAGTACTCAGAGAAGTTTCTGTTTCTATCATTAAGGTTAATTTCATAAAGTTTGTTGTTTTTATGCAACTCAAAAAAAGACGTTGTTTGTTCAAACTTCTTATTTGAGGGTGCTTTAAAACCTGCCTTATTTAGTTCGGTTGAATCGGACTAGTTTGTTTTCCCTCTTGGTGCGGTTCGTTTGGGCAGGTGTGAATGTAGCAATCGCACTCGGGTGCACACTAAAATCAGTCCAAAAAAAGCGTACCAAGACCTACTTGAAGAGGTGGAGAGGTCTGCCGGTTTGTTTACTTGCAGAAGTTCCACATTAATTCTGACCAATGAGTGATGTGGATTTTGTCACATGACTGCATTTTGGTTCGTTTCCACTGGTTCAGACCAAAGCACTCATTGTGGTGTGATAAGGACCCGAAACGGCAGAAAAATGCTACAATGTATCATTCGTTGCCCTTGGTCCGGACCAAATAAACCAAACCACAGATGTGAAAGCACCCAAATGAGCTGAAACCACACAATTCTAGAGTTTTTTGGGGAACAACTTAATTGTTTATGTTCAATCTACTTATATTTGTAAAAAGAAAATGATAGGTTAACTTAATTCCTTTATGTTACTCCAACACAAAACAATTGTGTGGAACCAAGTATTTTTTACAGTGGACACTAAAATTACTTAAGCTGCTTGTTCAAGCAGCCTATTTAAAATGAGTTGAAACAACACGATTCTCAAAAAAAAATTGTTCAATTCAGCTTGTTTTTTTTTGTACAGAATAATCTAAATAGATCTTAAATTCCCACACATACTGCCCTACACATGCCCCAAACCTCTAACCCGTATTGCATAGTAGGGTTCTTCCGGTTTGAAACTAATTTTTGAAGCTGCGTCACGTCGATGAGATCCATGCGTGTATTCCAGCATGGAGAGTGGACGTCTGTACCTGTGAGTGCATCTTGACGTCTCTGAGTGTGTGGCATTGATTCATGAGATAGACTTGGTTCAAACCAATCAGCGCGCTCTATTGTGTATGCGGCGCAACTTCATTAATATTCATGATCGCTTCGAAGACTGTACCGGTTGCAGTGTTCAGACGGCAAGGAAGCGCCACGCTGTGTTGATAAAACAAGTGGAAGAAGAATTGTTTGGAGACACAGGTCGCCAGTGTTGTGTTTATGTGCTGCAACGAAGGTTTTGTTTTCATTTCCCCGCTATGAGAGCAGAAACTTTTTTTTTCACCCGAGAGCTTTCCACATCTGGAAATGGTGAAATACGCATTTGCCGCTCGTCTCCTAAAATACACAGTTCCAGTTCATGTTGATTGTCCTGTTTTGGTGAGTTTGCGATCTGTGCTCTTTGTTAGTTTATTCAGATGGGAAAGTTAGTTTCGTCAGCAGTGCTGTTTCAGTGTTTAAAGACAGACCAAATGATTAGAATTGTTACTGAGTGTACAGCACGCTAACATCACAACAGTATTATAGACTGAAAGATCCGCTATAGATGCTGCTCTCCGAGTGGAAACATAAACACCACCGCATTTTGTAACAGGATAGTGTATACACACACAAAGCTTTCTGACACTACCTACTGAGAGCATAAGTTACCGAGAAACACGGAGGGTTTATTTCTCTTATACGCCGCGCGGTATCAAACACTCCATTAAAAACGCACTCTTAGCAGTTTCTCGCATCTCGTTTGTCAAGGGGGCATGCAAGAAACATTCCTGGATTAAAGTGAAAGTGCTGTTAAAGTCAACAATATAATAATTTGGCAAATAATTCGATTACTGACGTCCATGTAAACACAGTCACTGTCTTTCTCCCCCTGCGTCTGTGTGTTTTTTGTGCCTCTGTGAACATCAGCGCATGCACAAATGGAAACTCCCATTTTTATGCAAAACCTTCCCTCTCTCCCCTTCCCCGACACTCCCACCTAAACCGAGCTGGACACACCCACTTTCCTGAGCTTTTCCAAACTAGAGGTGTGAAAACACCCCGCTGAGACTGGGGGGTTTCGTGGCCCTTTAATGTATGAACAAATTGTTGGTATTAGGCCCCGTTTACACTAGTGCATTTTCGTTTTAAAACGCATAAGTTTTGCTACGCCATCCGTCCACGCTACGCCGGAGTTTTTGAGCCGCGAAAACGGAGTGTTTTGGAAACGCTGGAAAGGCCCTTTTCATTCTAAAATGTTGCTGCTCCGTCTCAGTGTGGATTGAGGGAAACGGAGACCTTTGAAAACGGAGGCGTGGCTGCAGAGATTCGCTACGTGATTGGGGCTTTGGGTCATTGCGTAACCTTCCCTTATTCGTCGAGTGCACATGGCTACAACGCCACCGGCAGACGGCAGACCAGTCTTCACTGTAAACACTGTATTTTCGATAGCCATGGATGTTTTATATTCATTGTTACTTTAAGTAACAACTCGGCCTCGTCGTCTGTCCACAAAAAGACCTCTCTTGCTTTCTTTACCATCGTGTTCATTGTTCAACCAGCGTTTGTTGACTAACAATAACCAAATGCCGAGCGAGACACGTGCTTCCTGTTTATACTTGAACGCGCATGCCCAGAATGCGCGAATGGTCACGTGATATACGTTTCTGGTGAAGTAGTGAAGACGGACATCTGTTGAGACGCTTGGTGAAACGCTAGTGTGGACATTGATCGTTTTCATGCTAAAACGGCGTTTTAAAACTAAAACGCACTAGTGTAAACGGGGCCTAAGATCCAAAGGAGTTACTGGGCATATTTTGGGGTTTGTCAATAGTGATTTAATTTTTGGGTGAACTAACCCTTTAATTGGATTAACCCTCTAAGACCGGCGGGAGCGCCCGCGCTCCGGTTTGCGTGCCTCTGTTTAAAAGCCAATAAAAACCGAAAGCATTTAGGTAGAGCAACAATTTTTTTTGCATATGAAATCAGAGACGTTACACTTTCAGATCAAGCCCAAAACAGCCTCCTGTTGCAATGTTTTCATTCTTTAATGAGTTTACACAAATAGCCTAAAATGTTTACAACAAAAAAACACTTTATTACATAGCACGCGTTTGCAAATGTGTTTTATAAAGGTTGTTATTGGTTGCTATGTATGTGACGTAATTACCTCATGTTCACTGTGAACCTATCAGGTTGTCTCACGTGATGTCACTCAGCGCGCTGTTTGATATACTTAACATGCACGCGCTTTATGTATGTGTGTGCGCTCTTCTCGTAGCGGTTTCACTTTATCCGTGTCGGAACATCATAATTTCTTTCACACACACATGCACACAACACACACACATCCACATTTACACATACAGGCACAATATCAGACACACTCACACACACTGGCATGAAGTCGTGACCGCACAACAAACAAAAAAATAGTCCGATGTTTTGGAGTTATAACTCGCGTCAAACAGGGAATTCTCCGACTCATCATCTGCTCAAGATTCTATTGCCAGTAAAGACGAAGCTGACTTTTGTGAAGGATTAGATCCATTCCAAGACATGCTAGTATATTCTTTATAAATGTTTTGCTTTTGAGTATTATATGCTCATAAACAATGCTTTGCTTTGAGTATGAATATAAACATAACACAGAATAATCCCGATAGTATGACGCGCTATTTACTCTTATCGATTCACTTTTATGACTAAAACATCAAACTTTTATACCTTTAAACTTACATTTTTTGCTGTATTGCTGAATCGTGCTTATTATTTTACTTACATTGATGTCATTTTGAACACTAAAGCCCTCAGAACCCTCACCGATTTGTGGTAATTTGTAGAGATTTTTTTGTTCATCAATCGAATTGTTCTGTCTACACTGTTTACAAAAATAAGTGTATCTCACAAACGAATTTATGTAATTAGTCCAAATCAGTTTTATATAGTCTCAAAGTGTTTTATGCATGTTTTTTACATTGACAAGTTTGAGGTTTACATTTGTGTTATTTCTGTATATAGTAAAAACTAAAATAAAAACTAAGCGATTTTTCAATTTTTTTGTGGTTTATTGCACTTTTAAGCTATTTAACTAGTTAATATGGATTTATGACATACATAAACTTAAAGTTGGGGATGTAAGGATTTTATTGATATATGGCATTTGAAAATACTCAAAAGAATGACATCACAGCATGTAAAAATACTAAGATATACCCTGGCAGAATTGTTCTATGACAGGTCTTAAAGGGTTAATTAGATCCCATTCTCTTTGCCACTTGTTATTACCGTATGAACAAATTGCTGGTTTTAGATCCTAAGGAGGTACTGGGCACATTTTGTGGTTTGTCAATAGTGCTTTCATTTTTGGGTGAACTAACCCTTTAATTCTGAAACATATTTTTTATTTTCTCTCTCCTTCTCTGCTAGTGGTTAAAGTGCGTCTATCGAAAATGAACTCCAGCAGTTCTGTCCTGACCATGTTCTCTTTGGGGTCTCGGCTGGAAGTCCTAAAACATGGCCCGCTGCTGGGAGGAGAAATGAGGAGCCGTTTGACACTGTGGCTGGAGCGAGACGCCACCTGTGTGGGCAACCTGACCCGCAACCACCCCGATGGAGGAACCTTCCTGTTGACGGGCACTGTGACAGGCAAGAGGCTGCTGGTCAATAAAGCTTTTAGCTGGGGAAAACGACAGCGCCACCTCAACCAAGCAGCACGCAAGTGGAAAAGCCATCGGTGTAGAGGGTAGAGATGCAGACAACCAGACTTTATACTTATCTCGGAGTGTTCATAATGTTGTAAATAATAGAGGACTCTTTACTTTATTTTTTAAGCTTTAAGATATTAAATGATTTCAAATGCTTGTTTTGAAACTTTGTCTCAATGTTTTCATTTTTCTCACATTTTAGTGTCACCTTTAAAGAGATAATTCACCCAAAAATGAAAATTCCTGTTCCAAACTTGATTGACTTTCTTTCTTCTGTTGGACACAAATGTAGACAATAAAAAAGCTGGAAAATTGTTACTATTGACTAGGGCTGTGCAATTAATTTTTTATTTAAAAATTTAAAGAAAAAAAAAAATAATAATAATAAAAATAAATAAATAAATCGTAATTCAAGCACATGCAATTTCTAAATCGCGTAAGGTTGCCATTTTATCTATTAATTTATTTCGATTTTTATTCACGTTCTTGTGCGCATAATTTTAATATGTTAACCAATCAGAGCTCACTCCGCACACAACAAAGTTGAGCGGGAGAACCGAATAGGTGGTTTTGACTTACATTAGTTTTTATTTATTGTTATGACTGGAATTGAGGTTAGTTCATCTTTATTTGTTCATGTCGTCTGTTTTTTTTGTTTGTTTGTTTGTTTTTTTTGTAATTCAGTTTTTATTTTTCAAAAATGAAAATATACAATTTTACAATCAGATAGAAAAATACTTTTAACAGCTATTACCCCATATATATATATCCCCCACCCCGTTATATGCACATCAGGAAACAGAATAACTGTAGTTTAGACCAAGCTATTAGATCAATTACATAAAATTTGCCATTCAGAAATTTTGACATGAGGTTTAAGGCCCAATCCCAATTTTCCCCTTTAGCCCTTCCCCTTACCCCTACCCCTCGTTTTGCACGTTCACGTCAAGGGCTAATGGTGTCCCAATTCTCTTTAGCTTGAAGGCGTAGGGCTAAGAGCAAGGGGTATACACCCCTTCCAACGAAGATTTTTCAGGACCACACTTAAAACGGAGGGGTAAGAAAATTTCCCAGAATACACCTGGCACAACTGAACCTGGAAGTAAGGAGATCCACAAATTAGTATTTTTTGTCACTATTACGAATTTTTACGACAAACAAACACATGTTTTAATACACTCATAACCGTGTTTTACCATCATGCTTTTAAAAAACAAAAACAAAAAAAAACAAAAAACGCTAAATTTCGCGATCTATAATCCATAATCATAACTCATGTACAGCGGTCTCACAACATTCTGACACTCGATGACACTCGAATACCCTGTCAGTAATGTCTAGTGGCTGGGAATGAGCTTTTTACAGTGTCTGCTATAATGTTAATGTTGTTTTAGTGTGAATATGGCCACTGTGTAAATACACAGTACAGTTCCGATCTTATTGCCACATTAGATCGTTATGATAACATAATATATGCCTTCAGTGATTTCCTGAAGATAAACATCAAACAATAACACAACTGGAATAACTACAGCAGCCGTGATCGTCTGGTCTCATATGAAGCAAGAGATCGCGATGACATATGATGACGTGGGCAGGTGTCGAAGTACTGTCCCAATTCTTAGGGGTAAGTTTTGAAGCCCTTCACCTTAACCCTCGGTTGTAAGGGCCAAGAGGAAGGGGAAGGGGAAGGGGTACAGGTACAAAAATAGAATTGGGATTGGGCCTAAGTGTCCAAGATTTCTTTGATATCATTTATATAAATTTTCCATAACATCAGAATGTCCAGTTTAGCTGCGCTGATGGCAGTTCCAGATACAGTATTTCCAGTAGTGAATGTAACCAGTGATTAACAGAGAGATCGTGAGGAGGTTTCCACCTCTGTACCAACATCTTCTTTGTAGCGGTTGAAGCATCTAACCAGAATTTACAGACCTTTACATTTAACGGAAATTGGGAGTTTCATTCAATAATAACAATACAGGATCTTTGGGAAAACAAATATTTGTAACTTAAAATAAAATGTCCAGCACAAAATGCCAAAGTTTTTGCACCTCCGGACATTCCCACATCATATGTAAAAATGTATCTTGACACTGTGGTTCACAGAACGTACAATAAGGATGTGGAGATAAACCTATAATATGCCGTATACGTGTAGTTAAATATGCCCTGTGAATAGTTTTAAATTGAATAAGCTGGTGATTAGTGTTTGTGGAAGCGTGGAATGCATGTTGTCTGTTCTTAAGACAATTTATTAGTTTTGTTAATCAAGCAGTTAGTACTACTGTGTACAGCATGTGTTTAACTAGAGGAGAGGTTAATTAATCTTCATTTATTTTATGTTGTCTGTTTTAAAGACAATTTTACTAGTTTTATTTATTAAACTGAATATTATTTTATTTCATTGAGAAATGTTTTGTTATGCACTTCTTGTGCACGGAATACATTTATAATGTGTGTATGTCGCTTATTAAAAAAAGCAAAAACAGTTGCCACAATCGCAAATAAAAATCGCAATTGCAATATTCGTTAAAAAAATATATATAAATAAATAAATCGCAATATGATTATTTTGTCCTTATTGCACAGCCCTACTATTGACTTTCACAGTATAAAAAATTATACTGTGAAAGTCAAGTTTTCAGCTTTATTCAAAGTATCTCAGAGAGGTTTTGTAATGCCTTGATTCACTAAGGAGGGCAAGAGATCACAGGAGTTTATCAAAACACTTAGATTTATTTACAAACACTCACTAGGAAGGACATCGATAATAGAAACGACATGGGGTGACACCAAAGCACAACTGAAAGACATGACGAAGAATACCGGACTAAGACTGAACCAAACACAGGGATATAAACACAAATAGAATGATTAAACCGACAGCAAAAAGGGGTGAGACACAGGTGGAAATAATGAACATGATGAAATGGCGGGGGAACAGAACAAAGGAGTGTAGGGATGAAAATTATTATATGCATTTGTTTATATGGCAGATCATGTCTTTTTCACCAAAGAGGGCTCACACAAATTACAAAAGCAGACACTGATAAGGTCAGGGCCTGGTGTGTGGACTGTCGGGGTTTCATGATGTATTCACATGTTGATTGGTCAGTTTTAATGTCTCATTATTTAGGCTTTGGTCACATGGTCAAGAAAGGTACAAAAGAGGTGGTAAACTTGGCTCTGGCCTCTTTCTTCTCCTGCTCTGGCTCCCTCCCCCTCTCTCTCCCTCTCTCTCTCTCTCTCTGGTAACTTTAATTTAAATTTAAGCTGGGTAAAATTATTATCATATGTTTTTATCATTTCATGTTTTATTATTTTATACAGTTATTTGTAACTAATTCAGTTGTAACCATAGAGAATTATTGTCATTAAATCATCTCATTTTCAAGTATTTGTCAATTACTTTTGATTTAACATCAACATTTAATCACTCCATATTGCAATACAATATAATCACATAACAGTGACGCTCTCCCACATTTAAAGCTATTAATACTGCCCTTATTTCCGTTTTTGGTATAAGATTGCAGAAGGATGGTTTTGACTAGAATGTACAGTTTTTTTACCATCATACTGATAACTTTTAGTCATTCGGCAGAATTACAGTTCGAACCGCTGTAGTTAAAAGACCAAACCTTACAGGAGCACATGGAGAAGATCACATGACAAAAACAAACACACATGGAACGCAGGACCTGACAGGTTTGCAATCACTTGAGGGAGAGTAAATAATGAGAACATTTAAATTTTTGGGTGAACTGTCCCTTTAATTACACCTGTAATAAAATAGTGAAATATCACAATTTAAAGACTAAGGGAATCCAATATTTAAAAAAAAAATCTTAATATTTTTAGTGACAATAACTTTTGAGACTCGCTTACTAACTCCCAGGGCCACTTACTGATATTTAGCCACACCATATTAGTGTTTCGTAACGTCTAGTTTTTATGAGGCAAGTTGTTAGCCCAACGCTCAACACTTAATTATTGCCTCAATTGTTTAGTTCAGAAACTTTCTACGATGAAACATCATGATGTTGCTCTGAGACTAAACAGAAAGAAATCAGAAACTAAATCCAAAACGTAAATGGATCCAAATAAACTTCTTGCTTTAAATGATATTAGATTTGTTTTTATCATGCTGATATTAAAGCAACAACACTCATTGTGTGATATTACATAAACATTTCATACCATATCACAACCAATACAAAGATATTCTTTGTTTTTATCATTTCAATAATAGGGTCTCTCTATCTGCATTACACGGTGAATGCTTTTAGACTCCCGAGATGTGTTTGTTTGTTTTGCAAAGTGAGTGACATGCTTGATAATTCCAGATCACAAATGATAAATGACAACAAATTCAATATTATATAATCATATATTCAATATTATAGATTTCACACCCTTGGAAATCCTAGAGTTAATATATAGTGAATGTTCACGGCTGAAATTAAAAACTTACCAAACAGCAGTGGTTTCAGGCTGAGGGTGCGCATGTTATGTGTCCGGTCAGGAACAATGGAAACTCTTTGCACATGCCCAACCTGAGCAAAAAAAAATATAGAATACACAAGTCTCGTTATTTCCATTGTATTACACACACACCACGTGAATAAAACTGACAGACTCGCGATCAAACGAAGAAATGTTTTGAAGAGCGGACATAAACCTTAATGGGTCACACTTTACAACAAGTGTTTCCTTAGTTCATTTATTCACCAACATGGATTAATTTTGATCAAAGCTTGTAAGGCATTTATTAATCATAGTTCAACATTTAGCAATGTATTATGAACATCCAAATTCATCCTTGTTAACAGTACTGTGAGTTAACATGCACTATGAGTTAACATGAACTAACAATCAAGAACAGTTTTTTCATTAACTAATGTTAACTACGGGCGACACGGTGGCGCAGTAGGTAGTGCTGTCGCCTCACAGCAAGAAGGTCGCTGGTTCGAGCCTCAGTTAGGTCAGTTGGCATTTCTGTGTGGAGTTTGCATGTTCTACCCGTGTTCGAGTGGGTTTCCTCCGGGTGCTCCAGTTTCCCCCACAAGTCCAAAGATATGCGGTACAGGTGAATTGGGTAAGCTAAATTGTCCGTAGTGTATGAGTGTGAATCAAAATGTGTGGATGTTTCCCAGAGATGGGTTGCAGCTGGAAGGGCATCCGCTGCGTAAAACAAATGCTGGATAAGTTGGCGGTTCATTCCGCTGTGGCGACCCCGGATTAATAGAGGGACTAAGCCGACAAGAAAATGAATGAATGAATGAATAAATGAACGAATTAATGTTAACTACCATGAACAAATACTGTAATAAATGTATTGTTCATTGTTAATTCATGATAGTAAATGCAATATTTCTAACTATCACCACCTTTTCATGGCCTAGTATTTCATTTAATGTCTATGTATACGTGGTAAATAAGAAAAACAATGCACATTCAAATTTATTACAGCACATCTTAAAACACGCAACAATCATTCATTCATTTAGTCTTTTAGTCATTCAATCTTTAAGCTTAGTCCCTGATTTATCAGGTCACCACAGCGGAATGAACCGCCAACTACTTTGTTTAAATTTACATTTACAGCTACGTAAAATGTATTCATATAATGCACTAATAATGTGAGACCCTGGAATCAGCCACGGACCGAAAAGACAACTAACCTATATTCAAGTATACAGATGTTTCTTAAAGGGTCACAAACACCAAAACACATTTTTTGAGCTGTTGACAGTCATATATGTGTCCCACGCTGCTATAAACACTATTAGGACACATATATCTCACTAAAAGGTGAAAATTTGTTATTTGTTATTTCAAGCAAATTCGTTCTTCGGTTTGAAACTAATTTTTGAAGCTGCATCACGGCGATTAGATGCTTGTGTGTATTCCAGCGTGCAGACTGGATGTCTATACCAGCCAGTACATCGTGACGTCTCTGAGTGTGCAGCATTAATTTATGAGAAAGACTTGGTTCAAACCAATCAGCGTGCTCTATTGTGAATGAGACGCAACTTCATTAATATGCATGATAGCTTCGAAGATTGTTTTTACCTGTTACAGTGTTTAAATGGCAGAGAGATTGGCAAAACAAGTGAAAGAACAAGAATTGTTTGGAGACACGGGTCGTTTCCATGACTTTTCCAAAACTTTATGGGTTTTACTGATTTTCCAAAACTTTTCCAGGCCTGGAAAATGTCATAGCAAAATTTGATCCCACTTTATATTAAGTGTCGCTTATACCTGTGAACTTACATGGTAATTAGATGTGTAAGTAGTATGTAACTACAGTGTATGTACACACTGGTACATAGTATTTACTTGTGTAATACTGGTGTAACTACACTCATGTAACAACCCACTGAATAGTATGTGTAAGTACAAATGTGTAACAGGACATTGGTAACAACACTAGGAAAGCACACATCTGTAACAAGAGTTATGTAAGTGCATTGTGTAACAACAATATGTACTTGCAGATGTTTTCCCACTTCCACACCTGTTTGCAGATCATGTACTTGTGAACACTGTATGGCAGAACTAATGCTGCATTAGAAGGTTTCACCTAGTGATACCAGTGTACTTACATGGTAACTCCACAGGAACTGTCCACTCAATATAAAGTGTAAAATGGTCACAAATTACTGTTCATACATTAATTCATTTTCTTTTCGGCTTAGATGGGTAGCAGCTGGAAGGGCATCCGCTGTGTAAAACATATGCTGGATAAGTTGGCGGTTCATTCCGCTGTGGCGACCCCAGATTAATAAAGGGACTAGGCCGAAACGAAAATGAATTTTCTTTTACACTTTATATTGAGTGGACAGTTCCTGTGGAGTTACCATGCAATTACACTGGGACACTCCTTCAGCATTAGTTCTGCCATACAGTGTTCACAAGTACATGATCTGCAAACAGGTGTGGAAGTGGGAAAACATCTGCAAGTACATATTGTTGTTACACAATGCACTTACATAATTCTTGTTACAGATGTGTACTTTCCTAGTGTTGTTACCAATGTCCTGTTACACATTTGTAATTACAAATACTATTCAGTGGGTTGTTACATGTACCAGTGTGTACATACACTGTAGTTACATACTACTTACACATCTAACTACCATGTAAGTTCACAGGTATAAGTGACACTTAATATAAAGTGGATCTCAAAATTCCATGACTTTTTCAGGTTTTCCATGACTGTTTGAACTCTGATTGCAAGGAAACTTGTTGCAGCTTTTTTGAGTTGACTCAACTGAAGTCAAGCGATTGGGTTATAAGTGTAAAGTCAACTCAAAAAAAACTGTGCAGCAAGTTGCTTTACAGCTTACAGTTGAAGGACTTAATTCAGAAGACTTTAAAGATTTTGCAACCCAAAAAGGTATAAAAAAGGTTGCCTTATAATAAATATTGTCTTATCCTAACAAACTTATTTTAAACACTATTATTTCAAAAACATTTTAGTTAGTAACAAACAAGTAAATCTGATTAAATCAGTATGATAATGAGGGGAAGTGAATAATAATAACGTGTGTACCCGAATGCCCTCCAGGCGGGGCAGCTGGAAGGAGATCTCCGGGCTCAGGTGTGCTGCTGATGAGGGGGTCTGGTGCTCGGCGGGCACGGCTCGTGGAGGACCAGTACTCTTCTCCAGTGGGACGTCCTGCTCCCCGGAGCCCGTGTTATAGTGCACGTACAGCAGCAAAGCGATGATGTTAATGATGTAGAGGTGGAAGAAGGCCATGACCACCACGAAATAAGCCCTGGAGCACACGCTGCTCTTCTGGATGTGGATGCGCTCCCGGCCGACCCGGTGTCGCGGTGGCGGGGGGAAGAAATCCGAGTCCCCCTCGAACTCGTGCAGACTGTCCTTATACTCACCCATCTCCAAAATCACTGGACAAATCTATGCTCTCATTTTAGCAGAGGCTGATTAAACAGCTTTGATAAACGCTCACGGACATCACTGAGTCTCGAGATCTGTTATTCTTGTTGTTATTATTATATATCTAGCGGCTAACGTTACATTGCGATTCAGATATTGCCGATTTTGGCCGTGAGAGGTCCATCTTGTGTTTTGATATTGATAAGCGATCTGTGCAGGAATGTCTTCAGGCTGAACTAACGTTAGAGAGATTTAGGACGATGTCAGCTCTTTTACAACGCTCTTTAAACCCACCCGGAGATTAAATCAGATCAGGCTTACTCAAAGTAGAAGATTCACAGCAATAAAGAGTGAAAACGCGCGATTAGTGCAGAAGCGGGGGAGGAAAAACATCAACAGGGTTTACAGTCATCTGTCATTCGGCCTGGAATCACCGCGAAGCATCCGAGGCTAAGCTACAAATACCGATTTGGTGGGGCTTTTCAAAATAAAAGCAGGACTTTTATTTCGAACAAGAGTTTTACACGTTTGCCAAACTGATATATTTAAAGTTAGTTTGGCAAACGATTATAAAAGTAGTGAAGGTGCCAGATTATCACCAATAACCAACATTTGTAACTCGTAAAATATTTATATTTTTATATTTACTATATATATATTTATTAATTCAATGCCACAAGAACAAGAGGTAAAATATCAGTTTTAAATAGTTTTCTAAAGGAGAAAATATTAAAAATATATACATTTCATTTATTCATTCTTTTTCTTTTCGGCTTAGTTCCTTTATTAATCCGGTGTCGCCACAGCGGAATAAACCACCAACTTATCCAGCCTTTGTTATACGCAGCGGATGCCCTTCCAGCCACAACCCATCTCTGGGAAACATCTACACATTCTCATTCACACACATACACTACAGACAATTTAGCCTTCCCAATTCACCTGTACATATCTTTGGACTGTGGGGGAAGCCGGAGCACTTGGAGAAAACCCACGCAAACACGGGGAAAACATGCAAACTCCACACAGAAATGCCAACTGACCCAGCTGGGACTCGAACCAGCGACGTTCTTGCTTGTCGCTTCTTGCACCCTGAATAAAAGGTTTAGTCTATTAAAATCAATTTACTGATCTGTGTTATCGAACGCATCAAAGGGAAAGTGTGTTGATTTTTTAACTTTAATTATTACTAGGAGGAAGCTGTAATGGTAGAGTGACGATAACAACGGAGGCGAGGATCCAAGTGCAGATTTATTGGTAAGCCAGCAATGCAGTGGTCAACAGGGGCAAACAGATGTATGCAGGAAATCCAGAATCGTAGTCGTACAGCAGGCAGGGGGTCAACAAGGCTGGTAGCAGGCAAGGATAAACAGACAGGCGAGGATCAAAACACAAAGACTAGACGAAGGAAATGGGTTGTAAGGTCACTTTACAGATCACAATACTCAGCAAGGGTAGTGTGTGTATGTGCTGCTTATGTAGGGAGTGTAATCAGTCTTTGACGATCCTCCGGTGTGGTGTGTATGCAATCAGTCGTGATATAGAGCAGGAGTGTGTGTGTGCGCTGCATGACTGGAGTTGTAGTCCTTTAGCCAATCTGTAGTTCACAGAAGTGTGTGTGTGAACCAGCGATCTCTGGTGATCGTGACAGAAGCTTGTGTACCACGGTTTGAGAAACACTTTTCTAAAAGATTTACATGTAAGCTGCCTTCATTCACAAAATGATAAAAGTTTGGTTTTCATTGAGCCTACTTTTTCTTATGCATATGGTATTTTCCTAATAACACAAACTAATTAAAACTGTGTGTCCTTTACAATTCAAGTCCTCATTAGCAGAATAAAACAATACATCAGATAAACAAATTTCTATCTTTTACTCTTTGTTTTTTGTTAAAGGGGTGGTCTGCTAAAATCCCAGCTAACAAATTTAGGTTGTGAGAACGTTCTCATAACGTTATCTGCAATGTTCCGGGAATGTTGAAATGTCCAGTTTGCTTAATGTTGCTAGAACGTTTTTTTTATGGTCAGCATAACGTCCTTACAACGTTTTCAAAACCAAGAACTTTGTTACAAGAACGTTTTTTATGAACATTGTGAAAACGTTCATCAAGTATAAATGACGTCCTGAAGACATTTCCAAGAACTTTGTTATAAGAACGTTTTTCATCAACATTATAATAACGTTCATCAAGTACAAATAACGTCCTGAAGACGTTCCAAGAACTTTGTTCTAACAACGTTTTTTAACAACATTACAAGAACGTTAATAACGTTATGAAAACATTCTAAAATCGTTTCATTGGTAACGTTCTGTGCTAACATTTCTACAACTTTTAAAGAACGTTAGTGAATGTTCTGGTAACGTTCCCTGTTAGCTGGGATATCATCTTTTAAACTTTAGTTGATGTGTAATGTAGCTGTGTGAACATAAACAACATCTCTGAATGTAAGACACTTAAAGTTCATTTAGCTTTTACAGAGTTAGCTTAGCAAAGCCTACAGCAAATGAACTTTGGGGACTACAAAAAATTAATCTAGGTTAATGATGTCATAAACCCTTCAAGTTACATGCATACTTCTAGCGCAGCGAAGGGGTGTGGTCAGAGGCACTGTAATATTATAGCAGAGAAAGCTAAAAGGGCGTCCAAATGCTGCTATTTCCACAGAGCTTTTTCTGTTTCTGTATTTGGTCTTCCAAAAGAAAACAACACAAAGAGAGAAGTGCTTATAGTTTAATTGAATTATGTTCCAGAGAATTATAAAAAACATATCGCTAGAATTTGAGAAAGGTCACAGTTACACTGATACACTGACTGACATTATTTACAAAGCAGAGGCAAAGCGTGTGGTAGTAGAGGTGTGATGCTGGCATTATGATAGTTGCCCAATCAGACCCTCTCGAGGGCGGGCCTTTCAGAGGAACTAGGAAATATGACAGTCATTTTCATGTTAGATATATCTAATCAAAGTAAGATATTTGTACGGGATAATCAACGGCTTGCATGCGTTAAAGCAGTGGTTCTCAAACTGTGGTACGCGTACCACTAGTGGTACACGAGCTTCCTTCTAGTGGTACGCGGAGGAATCTCTGAATAATTAAAGTAAAAAAATTAACACACTTTAACCATTTGACGCGTATGATAACATCAATGTGATCAGAAAATTATTTTTAATAGGCTAAACCTTTTATTTAAGTGACTGACAATAATAAATATTCTTAATTAGAAGAATTAATCTGCTTTGTTTTTGAACTGTGCAGTGCTGTAGCTGCTTAATTAGGCCTACTACGCTACTGTACTTCAGTACCAGTTAATATGGTGGTACTTGGAGAGACAATGTTTTTCTGAGGTGGTACTTGGTGAAATAAGCTTGAGAACCACTGCGTTAAAGGATTTGAATGCACGACGCCTCCGCGAAGTGCATGAAAATCCTTTGACACACGGCAGAGAATTATACAGAGAAGACCTATGCCACACCACACATATTAGTAATTTTGGGTCAAAAAAATAAATAAAAAATCTGCTTGTAATTGATCATCTAGGTCACTTCCTAATCTGACACATATGTATTTGGGCTGAAAAGTTATATATATTGGCTATATTTATGCATGCCAAACACAATTTTACCAATTTTTAAAAAGTAAGTGAGTGAGTGTGTATGTGCGAGTGTGTGTTTGTGTGTGTATGTGCGAGTGTGAGAGAGAGTTTGTGTACAGAACATTGTACATTTCATCTCTGTAGTCATTAAACTTATAAAGTCTCTAAATGCATGTCTCCCATTCGAAGACTGTCCCAAATATAGCCACACCATGCTGTTTCCACATTATCAATCATATTTGATAATGTGGGACAACAGAAAAATGTTCAAAGGAAAAAAAAACAAAATGAACACTTTAATACATGTTTTGTTACTTGAATAAACCACAAACATAATTTAACAACAATTGGGGACATTTATGAAAGGTTTATGTCCTTAACATTTATCTAGTAAAAATCAGTGGTGGAAAGAGTACTGAATAATCATACTCAAGTAAAAGTACCATTACTTGCCCAAAGACCTTTTAAAAGTACTCAAGAGTAGTGAGTATTACACTGTGAAAAGCTGATGCGTTTACAGAATGTTCCGTTTACACATCCCTGCACAAACAACATGCAGTGTATTTAGGGATCTTCCTATCTTCGTTCATTCCTCCCAGCCTTCCTTCAATTATTTGTTTGTTCTCTCCTTCCTTCATTCATTGATTTGTTTCCTCCATCCTTCCACCACTCGTTCGTCCGTTCGTATTTTTGTTCCTTCCTACATTAGGTCCTTTTGTTCATTCATTTGTTTGTTCGTTGCTTCCTTCCTTCCTTAGTTTGTTCAGTCTTTCCTTGAATTCTTCCTTCATTCGTTTGGTCCTTCTCTCTTTCCTCCCTTCATTTGTTCGCTCATTCTTTCTTTCATATTTCTGTTCCTTCCTTCATTAGTTCCTTTGTACATTCGTTTGTTCGTTCGTTCCTTCCTTAGTTTGTTCAGTCCTTCCTTGAATCCTTCCTTAATTTTTGGGGTTCTTCGATCCTTCCTTCCATTCCTTGTTCGGTCCTTCCTTTTATTTGGCCCTTCCTTCCATTCTTCATTCTTTCCATTTAGTGATTGTTTAAGGCTGTTTGGTGATTTCAGTCGTCAAACAGTCGACATCCATCATTTTCAGTGACATGCAGTCTATAAACAGTCTCTCCATCATTGCGTGTACAGATTTTGGACATCTTCTTGGACATATTTAATGTTTCCAAAAGGTTTGCTGCATTTATAAAGCGCCCATGTCTTGAGGTTGTTCAGTATGATGTGATTTACTTTCTAT